>SJYC01010080.1:0-11491 GCA_006408675.1 Madoqua kirkii | reverse complement strand
TTTTAATGTTTTATTTGATTATTTTTCTAATTTCTTGAGTTAGAGATTTAATTCAGATATTTTCTTTCTTCAGTAAGATAGGTGCTTCTGAATTCTACTTTTAGCTGTTCCATAAGTTCTGACATACAGTGCTTTTCCTCCTAGATTTTCTATAATCTGTTTGATTTCCTCTATGATCCAAGAGTTGTTTAAATGAAACATTTTATCAATTTCTAATTATGTTCTTAATTTCTAGTTTTATTACAGTGTGATTAGAGAATGCTATATGTATTCATTTTGCCTTTTGAAATTCATTGATATTTTCTTACAGTGTATTTTGTTTTTATTCAGCAGTATAAAAGGTCTGTTCTTAGCTTTAAGGACACAAAGTGACAAATATTAATAACAAAGAGTTAGTCCATTTATTATCTTAATTTGGGTTTTCATTTTCTTGGTGTTTTTTTTTTGTTTTTTTTTTGCCACCTAGTCTCATAACCAAGAGGAGTGAATTAAAGTCTCCTACAATATCACGTATTTCTCTTCGTATTTCCCACTTCCTGTTTCTGTTTTATAGATGACAGTAGTACACTGCTGTTATGAATCATCCCTCTTTGCCTTATTTAAAGCTTTCTCCTCTAAATCTAACATTGCCTTATATTAAAGATGAGATCCCTACTTTTTTGTTCATGTTTTCCCAGTAAGCTTTTGTCTCTCTCTCCAGCCTTGCCTGGGTGATTCTTCACTGAGGCCATTGCCCAGCTTCTTCTCCACGCCCAGCTCCTGCTGCCGTCCACACGCCCTGTCCCATCAGTCTAAACTAGGTTTAGACTGGATTTGTCCTGGATTTGTCCCTCAGAGAGTTCTGTCCATTTCTTCTGAGATTGGCAGCTGTAGGCATCTTTCTTCAACTGCGTTTCTTTGCTCTTTACCCCATCCTGTGGTTTGGGGCTGTGTATGCCTCCTCCTTCCCTTGAAAATGAGGCTCATGTTTCTTATTTTGGTTCTCCTAGTGCACTGACGCCCTCATATTCTCTCACTGAAAAACTGGAATCTAGAATTTGTTTCTGCCAGTCCTCCTCCACTGTCCGTGCTCCACGTCATGTTCTCTGGTGAAAGGCTTTGCTGTCCTGTGTTCTACAGGTATTCCTGACAACAGTATGTTCCGCTCCTTAGCCTTATGAGTGGGGAAGGTTGTTTCTTATCCTGCTCTCTGAAATTCCTCCCATGCTTTCTAGGCTATTCTACACTATCTCTACCTCTCCCAGAAGCTTCTGGAAATTCTACTTTCACTTCTAACTTACATTTCTCTCTTTAGCTTAGTCTGCCTGAAAGTACATATTTTTTTTTTTACCAGCCAATTCAAAGCAAATACTAAACTCTAAGACAAATCAATAGCTGGGCCATTATGTGCTCAATTTAGTGTTTCACCTACTATGTGCAAGGCCCTCTTCTAGGCATTAGAGAGGCACACTGCCATGAATGCTTCAGAAACTCATATTTTAATAGGAAGAAAAGAAGAAATAATATTCTTACACTTTTTCACTAATGTACATTTCCATATAGTCACCTCTAAATCATGTTTCAGGTCATTAACATTACCTACCTTTCTCTGGTCCCTCCCTGTATCACATCAGGGTTGCCTTTTCCTGTTCAAAGTCTGTGCCCTTTCAGGTGGGCATAAAACTGCTATTGTTCTTCAGTCCTTGCCTTGGTTGAGGAGCCAAAGTAATACAAGCTGAACCTGTAGAGCAGGTGTGTCATTTAGGATCCTTTGGCTAAAAGGAAGAGAGACTCAATCAGGCATCCCAAGTAACTGTGTGTGGTTGTATACAGTGTGTGTGTGTGTATACATACATACATACATACATACATATATATATTTATATATGTGAGTGTGTGTGTAAGAGAGGAGTATGAGCGGGAATGCTACTGTAATGTTTCATGGGAAAATATGGAATAAAAGCATGTCACATGGTTAGGCCTCATAGTAAGTCATGGAAAGCTGCTTAAGCAGGCCTCATGAGAAGTACAGGAACACAGACTGAGAATTTCAAGTTGCTCAGGCAAATGTGTAAGCATTTGGTTAGTTCCTTGTGTCTTTGGCAATGATAACCTACTGATCATGCTCTTTGCCTACAAACGTTAAGTAAAATCTCTGTATCTCCCCCACACACGATTAAAAAAAGTTTCATGATTAGATTTTACTTATTCATCATTCTTGCTTACTCATGGCTTCTTACTGACAGAGATGATATGCATCTCTGTCTATCTTTGTTCTAGTTAAGCATTTGACTTCTATTCCTATCAAATAAATCTCTCTACCTCATGTATATACTTTCCTGGCAGAGGACTGACCAGCCTACCAGGTCATCGTCATCAGTAAGGTGAGCACTGGTGCTGGGTCTTCTAATGGATCAGCCTCCACCCAGCCTGTTTTAGCATTTATTTTTTCTGATTGCTTCACGTCAAATGTAGGTATAAGGTCTAGCAATATAGCACATGGCCCCTACATGCAATGCCTAGAGCTGACATCTTCAGGAAGAGGCTACAGGTGGGAGTCCTTTGAAAAGGACTGTGGGTATACAGATACTCCTAGCTTTGGCCTGCCTCTTGCGGTAAACTTTCCTCAGTTCTGATAATCAAAATGCTTCTTCGAAGTCATAAAGAAATGATTATTTTATAGAATTTGAGATTTTCTTTTATACTTAACTGTAATCACTACCAAGATAAGAGTCCATATACTATAACATCAAAGGCATGAGAATTTAATCTAGCCAGCTAGAAACTCCTGGGAAAAGGTTATATCAAATAGTACCTACTGCTAGTAGTCCAAGGAACCGAGGTGATCAACATACTGACTTCTGTAAAGGAACCACTACAGCTCAGCGCCAGTGTGCCTAAAAGAAACTAGGGCTTACTTATAATCACATTTCTGTCATCTAATACCGCATAAATGAAAGCTTTTCATTTCACTTATGACAATTCAGGACTGAATTTCACTTTGCTTACAATCCCTATGAGAACAGGTTTTATCATCAGCTCATAGACTGGGAAAGAAAATGATTCCAGAAGTCAACAATGCCATATTCTAGATGAGAGGTACACCAGGCTCAGAGTATAAACTACTATGGCTTTAGAATTTCAAGCAGGGCACAGCTGTAAACTTCAGCCTGGCTTAACACCTGAGCTGACACAGTAAGTGCCTGATTGGGTACAAACATCTGTTTGCCCAAGCCTAGCCATATGCCACGAGAACTGAAGAGGAGGCAAGTACCAGCAGAGCCATAATGTATTCCTTAAAGCTCCTGTAGGGGCATGTGCCCAACCTGCCCCTATATGTGCAATTTGCCTGATTCCTGCAAAACTATAAACTCTGTCAATCATGTATAATCTGACTTTTTTTTTTTTTTACAAATTGAAGATATATTCGTAAACAAAGATAATGTAAATTTTGATAAATTCCTTATACAGAAAACATCATCATAATGTTTTTCATAAAAATACCTTCTATGGCCAGATAGTGACCTATATCTTAAAGGTACATTATTGATGTGGTTAAAAGGAAATTCTCTACAGTGAATAATCCATATAATGCATACACTTTTCTTATCAGCCAGATACAATCCATTCATTAGGTGTTTTTTTATTATTATGGACATGAATTATGCTATGTAGATATTCTACAATTTTTTTCCTGTATTCATCAGTTGATGGACATTTGCTTGTTTCTATTTCCAGGTTTTTATAAATAATGCACATGTTGGGGGGGAAATGCAAAACATACATCTGATAAAGAAATTGTGTCCAAAATATAGACAGAACTCTTAAAAATGCAACAGTTTTTGTGTTTTTGTTTTAATTTTTTTAAATTATTTTTTATTGGAGTATAGTAGATTTACAGTGTTTGTTAACTAGCAAAGTTTCATTTCATTTTTAACCAAGGAGTTACTAAGCACTTATAATACACCAAGTATTATGCTGGGTGATCAGAATATGGAACTGGATTTAACTCCTACCTGCCCTTGGTAGGTGGTAGGGACGCTTCCATTGGGGCTCAGATGGTAAAGAATCCATCTGCAATGCAGGTTCAATCCCTGGGTTGGGAAGATCCCCTGGGGAAGGGAAAGGCTACTCCAGTATTCTGGCCTGGAGAATTCCATGGACATAACTGAGTGATTTTCACTTCCCTAGAGGGAAGGAATCATGAAGGTCCAGAAAGGCAAATAGACTGATAGATAAATTATGATAAAATGATATAAGAGAACGTCTAACAGGCTAATCCAACAGCCAAAGATTCAGAGGGGTGTATTCTGATTTCAGCGTGTCCTATGAGACATGTACACACATTCTAATACATTTTGCATCTCTCCCTACAGTGTTCACCATGAGAGATCCTGTGGCATCTATTACCAGCGGTATAAAGGAAGAAAAGATGTTTCTCAGTTTTAATTTATGACTTTCTTGCATCCCCAGTGTGTGAATCTGATTCTGTGAATATCAAATGAGGTAAAACAAAGGTGATCATGGTCTTTATCAACTCTGTTTTACAGAGAGGGTACTATCAGTGGGTGGGATAAAGTGGCTACAGGAATGTAAATCTTTGAAATGAATTACTTGGCTAGACAGAGGAGGAGTGATAATTATCTTATATGGAGAACAGGAGGCATTTATAACCTTCAGCTCCTCTCTCATACCTCAAGCTTCTCAAATTCCCTACTCCCTATATAAACCTTCTAACATTCTAACCTTCGAACTGCCTAGTTACATATGATATCAAATATACAGAAGAAAAATGAGAGAAAGAGAAAAAAAGAATGGGCAAGAAATTAGGTCTTTGATGCCACCTTGAAAGAAAATCAGTATTTTTTAACATGATGCTGTGCTTAGTTGCTCAGGTGTGTCCGATTCTTGTGACTCCATGGACTGTAGCCTTCTAGGCTCTGCTGTCCATGAAATTCTCCAGGCAAGAATACTGGAGTGGGTTGCATGCCCTTCTCCAGGGGATCTTCCCAAACCAGGGATCAAAACCAGGTCTCCTGCACTGCAGTTGGATTCTTTACTGTCTGGGCCAACAGGGAAGCCAGTGGCTAAATTACAGAATCTTGGTAAAATTTAAAATAAAAGCAGCATATTTTTTGTTCATGCAGAGTTCAATAAGCAGGGGGTATGATCGGGGGTTTTCTGAACTATGTCATCATGTAGGAAGAGATTCTGTCATCTTCAATATGTGGTTTCCAAAGGCATTTTGAGTGTATCAATTGGCAAAAGTGCAGACAGCACATAAGCTATATGGGAGGGTTTTGTTTTTTTTTTCCAAACAGCCAGAAAGAGACATAAAAATGTATATCACTTGTACTCTCCTTCCTCTGCCCAGACCCATTCAGATGACTGCATGCAATTGCACAGGAGGCTGGGAAAAGCAGTTCAAGCTGCATCAGCAGGAAGGAAAGAGAGCAGGTTCGGTGAACAATCAGTCAATTTCTGACAGTGTCTTTCCCAAAATATTATACTTCATATGCAAATGTATTCAGATCTTGCATTCTAGGGATGGCTTATTCGAATATGAGTTCAACTACATAAACATATTTTAAGTATCTTGGAGAACAGGGCGGCAGAGGATGAGATGGTTAGATAGCATCACTGACTCAATGACATGAGTTTGAACAAACTCGGGGAGACAGTAGAGGACAGAGGAGCCTGGTGTGCTGCAGTCCACAGGGTTGCAAAGAGTTGAACACAACTTAGCAACTGAATAATAAAGTTCTAGTATATTGAATAGTGGTACTGTCTCCACCTGCATTTACTTGTCAAACTTAGCATTCCTAAAACTCAACATTTCTAAAGCCAAACTCATGATCTTCCCTCTTCCTATCTCCTCCTGACTTCCTCAACTCAGAAAAAGACCTCTGGACAACCAGTTATTCAAGACAGACGCTTGGGGATAGCCTTTCATATTCTACTCACCATCCAATTCCTCAGCAGGTTTACTTTCAAAATATATCCTGAACCTATCAATGTCTTCCAGTTGTCCCTAATCCAAGTTAAAACCACTTCTCATCTCTTTATTATTACTGTAGTTTTTCTCTGCTTTTGCCTTTAGAAGAGTTCTTTACTTTTATATTTTCTCTAATCTATTCTTTCTTATATAAATCAGATAATCTCTTGAAAACTCTCCAAAAGATTTCATTATACTTAGGATAAAATCCAAAATCCAAGCCAAAGCCTTTGAGGACAAGCAAGGATCTGGTCCCAGGTTTCATTAACAACCTCATTTGTTAGCACTTACTTTGCTCAGTCTACACCAGCTTTTTAGTTCCCTGAAAAGGTCAAGTGCCTTTTTCCGTAAGGGCCTTCCCACACAGCCTTTCCTCTGCCCAGAAAATGGTTATTTGTTTGTTTTTTGGTTTGCTTGTTTTTTAATAATGAAATTCACTTTTCTTTTACCATGAAATATCTTTTCACACAGAAGAATGTGATTGATGTGTATGACTCTCACTCACTCAAGTACCAAGGCCAAGACGGGTGATTCTCTCAACTGTCTCCCTCTGAAGAAGAGGTATAAGGAGGGGATGGGCTTTTCCTCCTAACTCACCCACGACAAAGAAGTCTTGGTTTGACTTTGTCTTCTGCACAAGGCCTGCTAAAGTCTAAATCTAGGCCACCAGGATCAGCAAAGGCCCAAAGAACAAAACATAGGTTTAGAATTTACTTGTATCTCAGAATTCAGGTTTTTACAGAATTTCTGGCTCCTAAAATTTTTCCTTATTTTCCCACTCAGCCACACATTAAAAAATATTCTTCAACTATTTTATCCAGAAGTTTTAGATGTTCTGTATCAGAAGAGTTTATACTGATATCTAGTCCACTCTTTCGCCAGAAACAAAAGACCTTCTATAGCATACTTTACTACTCCTCTACAGCTAGTTAGTGCTATTAATCTTTTACAGCTTCAGCAGAAAATGTCACAAGTTTTCCTTGATCTGCATTCCTCAGTCTAAACTATCTTCTTACTATTTTCTCTCTTGTAACAAACTTCTCTTTCCTTTTGAAACTTTTGTAACAGCACTTGATTATACTTTGTTTGAGGGTTATTCTACCCATTCCATTATCCTGTGAGCATCAGGACAGAAGTTTTGTTTGTTGTGATTATTACTGAATAGAAAGACTAATGCAGGATTGAGACACAGAAGGTGCACAAGAAATTTATTAAGCAAAAGAATGAATAGATGCAACTGAATGCAATCATAAGTGAGTCAGAAGAGTCTTACATCCTGTAAGTGACCAATAAATAGTGGCAACAGTAAACAACTTCTAAAATGACTGCCCTCAAAAGTTATGTAGTATAAGATTAATATAAAACATTGTACATGAGAGATAGTCAAGCACAGACTGTGCCACCAGACTGCCTGGAGTCAAATTTCTGATCTGTTACTTACTGACCAAGTGGGCTTTATTAGAGGCCACTGTTTTTGCACCTGTTTTCTGATCTGTACAATCGGATCAGTAAGAGCACTTCATGATGTTAAGGTGGTGATTCAATGATAAACATGCCAGCCATCCAAGGAAGGAAGGTGTCATTGTCATGGCTTCTCTCATTTCAAAGCTAATGCTAATCAATGGTTCCTTCAGGAAAAAAGGACGTTACACAGAATGAGAGGGGGAAATAAGTAGGAGCAGCAAGCAGTTGAAAGGGACTTGGGCTGTTGATGTTCCAGCAAGACGCAGGAGCACACAGGGACATCCGCGAGGGAGGCAAGGAAGAGCAGGCTGCGTGGGTGCCCAGTGCCAGCACGCGGATATTATCAACACGGTGGTAGGGAGAGCCTGAGCCAGGCCTGCCATCTCCCTGAGCCACAAGCCCAGGGAGGATGTCTTTGGATCTGATTTGGGGCTCAGTTAATAGAAAACAGTAGGGAACATCAGCCAATAAGCAAGATTAAGTTGTGCACTTCTTCACAGCAGCAAGTATCTCTGGGCAGTAAAGGCACGATCTGTCTCTGGCAGCAGCTTTCCTGATAAATGCTGTACTCTGGCCTCAAATCTTTTGTTCCTGGGGACAGGTTTCATGGAAGACAGTTTTTCCACAGATCGGTAGGGTGGGGCAGAGGAGGGAGCTGGTTTCGGGACGATTCCAGTGCATTACATTTACTGTGCACTTTACTATTATTCCATCAGCTCCATCTCAGACCATCAGGCATTAGATCCCCGGAGGCTGGGGACACCTTCTGTACTCTCCTAGGGCATACAGTTTTTCAAAAGAGAAAGTACTAGATCTTTCCCCCACTTTCTTTTGTCTTCCTTCATTTTTCAATGGCATTCCCCTCCCAATACTAGGAATATATTACACAGTCTCTTCCCTGGTGTCCATTCCCTACTCCCCAGATCCTGGATCCATCAAAAACAAAGTCATTAGAGTTTCGATCTTGTGATGTTACACTCACTTTCACACTTTCACCCTCTTCTCTAGATAGGAAACTAGCTCTTTTTCAGTTACTCCTGGAGACAGTCGATGCATGGCCCACCATCAAAAACTTAAGACGAGTTTAACTACATCATCCACGTTAGAAGTATAAAGTTACATCTGCTGGGATCAGATGATCACAGCCAAACCCTGAGCTGAATTAAAACAAATATGTTAGATCCAAAGAAAGAGTCCTCCACGGCAAAGCATGGAACAGCCAGGCTGGTATCCTGTGGCAAACTTTCACTTGGTTCTACCATATTTTCATTGCTCTGTGTCAGAGAAAGTATCAGATTGTCCTTTCTTTAAAATAGGGTGAACTCATCCTACCCTCGGAAAAAATAATGTGAGACATTTATCTTGAAAAACCAATGTCAACAGTCAACCTTAACTTTCTCATCCAAGTATGTGAATTTAAGGGCGAGCTGCTGCTCTACTTTGGCCAAAAAAGTAGGCATTTTAGGAGATTTGTCTCTAAATCTTTGACTGCAATATACCTACTGCAATTGTCTTAAGAAGGTGTTCACATTCATTTTGGCAAATGCTTTCCTCTCTTCCCAGTGATTTATATCATCTAAACCATTCTTTTTGGTCAACATGTTGGATAGATAACACATAGTACAACTGAAATAAAACCAAAATACCCTGAAAATAAAACAATATTTATTTCAAATCCCCTATAAATTATTGGTAGCAATGTCACAGTAAACCTGAAGAATTTAAGTTTCCTGTGAACCTTTCTCATTTATAATAAAATTAATATCACAGACCGAATTTTCTTTGTAATCAGAGTATCTCTACTCAAGTTTTGTTAACAATTCATAAGCAACTATTACTTCTGCCATCAGGGAACCCAAACTGATAATGGTTTATGAAAAAAGTTTGTTTTTTGTTTTTTTTTTTTTTCAATTGAAGAAGCAGTATCAGCCTATGGTAAAAGAAACTGCACAAAAGGATATAGATATAATTAAATAAAAAGTATTAATAAATGAAAGTAAATACATTAAATGGAAAGGAAGTCTCCTCTCCACATTAAACTCAGTCCTCTCACCAGAAACTAAGTTAATGTGGGGGTTGGCTGGTTTGTTTTTATGTACTGAAACACAAATTTATCCTGAGTGTGTGTAGTAGATTATTACAAGACAGGCTCCCAATCAATCATGTCTCCTGGCATCATCTTCCCTATGGAGTCCTCTCCATGTGCTTTGCTTTGGTCAATGTGACGTTGACAAATGTAACACAAGCAGATGCTTGAAAGGTGCTTATGCACTGGGTCTTGCCTTCCTGGAAATCTGAGACCACAATGCTGAGAAGCAGCCCAGAATGAAAAACCATGTGGAAAGGGAAACCCTACTCTGAGCTATCCCACCAGCTGAATGCTACCACATGAATGAATCCAGAGATAACAGCAGCAGAACCAGACAGTCAACTCACAGAATTATGGGAAATTTTGTTGTTGTAAGCCAGTAAGTCTGGGGATGACTTGCTATTCAGCAATAGAAAACTGATCAATGTGGACCATAAATATGCAGCTATATTGCTGATATTCCCTGACTTCAGTTCATGAAGAAGAAAATATAATTAATAATTATGAAATATGTAAAGAGAATTCCATAAAAAATACAAACCATGACTATAACTTCTTATGTAAAGAAGGAACAGACTAGTCTGTTATTTGGGATCTGTACTGGCAGTCTTTTAATTATGAACTCTATTAAATTTGACTGTCTACCCTTTTTTTTTGCCACATAGCATGTGGGATCTTAGTTCCCCAATGAGGGATCGAACCTGCACCTACCCCTTGCAGTGGAAGCTCAGTGTCTTAACCAATGAGCCACCAGGGAAGTCTCACGTCTACCCTATTTCAAAAGGTTGTGGTATATACACCTTGGCTTCAGTTCTTTCAACAGTTGTTTTGAACACAGACAACCAAGAGGTTTATGTAAATAAGACTTGAAAAAACTTTTATAATTCTAAAATCATTGACTAACAATCTGAAAACTTGCATAGTTAAAGATAAGGAAGAGCATTTGGTCACCTAAGCATTAAGGAAGAAAGCTGACCTTCTATCTAGTCTATATAAATCTTAAAGGTATTGAAAGGTGGAAAATTCACCAATTTATATTACATGATCTCTGTAATCTATACAATATGATGGACATCCTTCTTAAAGCTGCATTCAGACCAAGAAATTTAGATACTCCACTTTTCTATAGGAAGAAACCTGGAATATTATTCAGTAGGACACATGAGGGTTTTTCTATTTCCCAAGTATTTTCAGAGAGGATTTAAAGCCCAATATTCCTCATCTTGAATGAATAGGCTATGTTAACTGAATAAATATTTAATGAGTACCTTCTTTGATCCAGCTTTTATGCCAGGCATTGAACCAGCCCAAAGCATCTAGAGAGGTGCAAGGTAGAGACAAACCCTTGAGGAACTCACAGTGGGAGAAACTGACTCAAACCGATTGCAGTAATAATGATGAACATTTTTTGTACACTAATGATGCACAGTATCTGCTAAGTTTCTTACATATATTATCCCACTTCATCCTCACAGTAATCCTATTGTATGAACAATATAACCCTCACTTTACTGAAGACATAACTGAGGTACAGGTAACGTCAGATATCACACTGGTAATAAAATAGAGAAGCTAAGGTTTAACTCTAACCACATGGCTTCAGAAAACCACATTCTTAACTCCAACTGTGGTGCTCTAGTGGAGGAACTGCCTGAATTAGAGTAAATAGCAGCCTAGGAGAAGGAAATGGCAACCCAGGGACGGGGGAGCCTGGTGAGCTGCCATCTATGGGGTCGCACAGAGTCAGATACGACTGAAGTAACTTAGCAGCAGCAGCAGCAGCAGGCTCCCAGAATAGGTGGTGTCAATTCTGGGTATGAAAGGATGATAGGGGTTTGCTTGACCTCATAACTGCAGAAGGATTGGATAAATAATTTAGCCAGTGCTTCATAGATATGTTTAGCTTTATTAATTCTTCATTTTTGTTTAGTAGATATTAGCTTTATTTCATAATGAGAAAACTC
>SJYC01010076.1:0-20656 GCA_006408675.1 Madoqua kirkii | reverse complement strand
TCCATTTATCTATTAATGGACATTTGAATTGCTCTTACCTCTTGGCTATTGTGAATTAATACCCCAGTGGACTTGAGAATGCAAATATCTCCCTAAAATCTTGCTTTGAAATGTTTTGAATATATACCCAGAAGTGAGATTCCTGAGTCATTTGGTATTTCTATTTTTAATTTTTTTGAGGAGCCTCCATGCTGTTTTCCATAATGGATGCAACATTTACATTCCCACAAATGGTGCACAAGGATTTCAATATTCCTGTAGCCTTGTCAGTCCTAAAGGAAATCAATCCTGAATATTCATTGGAAGAACTGATGCTGAAGCTGAAGCTCCAATCCTTTGGCCACCTGATGCAAATAGCCAACTCATTAGAAAAGACCCTGATGCTGGGAAAGATTGAAGGCAGGGGGAGAAGGGGATGACAGACAATGAGGTGGTTGGATGGCATCACCAACTCAATGGACATGAGTTTGAGCAAGCTCTGAAAGATGGTGATGGACAGAGAAGCCTGGTGTGCTACAGTCCGTGGGGTCACAAAGAGTCAGACATGACTGAGCAGCTGAACAACAACAACAATAGCTTTGTCAACACCTGGCCTTTTCTTTTGTTACTGGCCATCTGAATGGCCAACTGCTGTGTTTCCCTATCAAATATCAACTGTGCCAGCCAGTCTTGATGGGAATATGGGATAGTAAGCAATTCAAGATGGAGGCTGTTTAGATGCCCTGAACTGCAGAATTTTAAAGATTCCAACAATACTAAATCTATACACTTAATTAGTTTGAAATGGTTTAATGATGGTGAGTAATCAAATAGCAGTGTTCCCACTATACAGTAGTGGTCTTTGTTGACATGGTAATCTTTGATGATGTAGTATAATTTGATCAAAAGAAGACAGTTCAGGTGTCCTAATCCTGCTCCTGCCACTATCAAGGTGTGGATAGTGGGAAAATTCTTAACCACTGTGAGCTCATTCAGAGAAGGCAATGGCACCCCACTCCAGTACTCTTGCCTAGAAAATCCCATGGACAGAGGAGCCTGGTAGACTGCAGTCCATGGGGTCGCTAAGAGTCAGGCACGGCTGAGCTACTTCACTTTCACTTTTCACTTTCATGCATTGGAGAAGGAAATGGCAACCCATTCCTGTGTTCTTGTCTAGAGAATCCCAGGGACGGCAGAGCCTGGTGAGCTGCCGTCTATGGGGTTGCACAGAGTCAAACACGACTGAAGCGACTTAGCAGCAGCAGCAGCGAGCTCATTGCCCACATTCTTGAACTGGGAATAATAATATCTACTGCACTGTACATGGTTGACATGAGGATTGAATGAAAGGATGTACGTAAAGTGTCTGGCATATAATATGCTATCAACAAATGCTAGCTTCTTTTTCTTTAGTCCCCAAATCCATTTCTCATGCAAGTTAATGTATGAAGAGATCAAAACCAAAATTTTTAATAAAAGCCTGATAGTGTCAGGAGATCTTCAATAGTCACTAGAATTATAAGTTTGTTATAGTATTTTATAGTAGTGTGCCCCAGATATTCAACCTGAAGCTACCCTGCATGAAGAGGAGTTTGCCACCCAAAATAAGATTTAAATAATGTTTTCTGGAGAAGAATTTCCTTGTCTTTATCTTTAACATATGTGTTAAATCAAAAAGGTTTTCATGAGTAAGTTGTCCTAGCATCTTAAGCAAATAGGATCTGAGAACCTATACTCATAGACTTGATGTTCATGGAGAAAGTCTCACATTGATGTCTGTGGTAGTTCATCAGTCCATTCTATTCAATAAACACATTATAAATCTATTTTCAACAGACCAGCCAGAGGGATGTTCTTAAGCTATAAGCTAAATCCAGTCACACCTCCAATGACTTCCTACTAGAAAGTTATTACACCATAGATGGCAAGTATCGTTGTCTATTTTGATCACTGCTATACACTTAGTATGTAGAATAATGCCAAAAGATAAGAGGACCTTAATAATTACTTATTGAATAAATACATAAATGAGCAAAGGAATAAATGAAATAGTCATATTGAAAGAATTACCATACAATATCCCCAGGTTCTGATTAAATGTCCTGATTATTTTTTAGAAACCTTCTATGCCTTCTAACCAAGGTCTTGAAGTGCAGTCAGGAAACCAGTCTATCCCTGATGATGGAAGGGTCACTTCCTCTGTGATGTTTGAATCTGCAGTCAGTACAGACACTCTCCCTAAAGACTGCTGGGCCTGAACACAGTGAATTATTTTTAACTTGTCCCCTAGAGGAGAAACCTTACTTCAGTTCAGCCTCCAGCTCAGGGTACCAGCTCAGGGCCTTAGGATGTGGAGAGGACCAAGGCTTGAGCATTCTAGTGCTTCGAATTTCACCTAAGATGTTCTTCTCACAGATGTAGGCAAAAAAGGATATGCTTAGTAGTCAATTATCAATGACATTTTGTTCCCTCTATATAAACAGCCTTCTTTCATTGTTGTTGTTCAGTCACTAAGTCATATCCAAGTTTTTTGAGACCCCATGGACTGTAGCCCACCATGCTCCTCTGTCCGAGGGATTCTCCAGGCAAGAATATTGGAGTGGATAGTCCTTTCCTCCTCCAGGGGATCTTCCTGACCCAGGGATCAAACCTGCCTCTCCTGCCTTGGCAAATAGATTCTTTACCACTGAGCCACTGAGGAAGGTGGAAACGAGGTTATCTCAAGACTTACCTTTGAGTTTCACTTCAGTAAGTTGAGTTGTAGTTGTGTATTTGATCAAACATATCTCTTGCTGGATAAGAATCACTGCAAGAACAATGGTGTATTGAGAAACAATTTTCCTAAACCAGGTAATCTAGAAACAAAATTTTATTAAAACCATTTCTATTCTTGACATTCAGGCTCCTAAGATTACTGTGTCAAATAAGAGTGTCTCAGACATGTAATGTTTAACTAGCTCTCTACTTGGGACCAGAAAACTGGACTTTCATGTGCCCGTTGGCAGTATGTGTGCGTGTGTGATACAGAGACAGAAAATGAGAGGAAAAGAGAACATCCTCAGAGCTGGCTTACCAAATTAGCCAATCAGGAATTAGAAACAGTTTCTCACTGGTTTGCATTCAGATCATTTAAACATGACCTGACTGACATTAACTCTACTCAGTGTGACCAAGAAGTCCTGACCCCAACTAAACATATGTGATTGGGTGAGGTTCTCTCAAAAACATAGGAAGGAAGGAAAAAAGAAAATGTAGGAAGGAAGAAAGGTTACTAGATTGAAGTGTCAACAAGTGAAATTTAGAAAAAATGGACGTGAGGCCTGAGAATGTTTTCAAAATTGAAAGCGCCCACCTATCACCTGAGGGTCCTTTTTAAATGCAAGTTTTTTGTTCAGTGGACCAGGATTGGGACAAATTCTGCATTTTTAACAAGTCCCAGGTGGTGCTGATGCTGCAGGCCCACAGATTACACTTCAAGTAACAATGTTTTCAAACACGATGACAAAAGGCCTATTTCCCCCAAATGGGAAAGAAGCCATCCACACAAATTAGGTCAAGGCAAAAAGTGACTTCAGTAGGCCCTTGAATCACTGTTCACTCTTTGAAACACCATGATTGTATTATGGGAAGAAATCATTATTTTCTTAGTGCATTATAGTTCAAGCTCCCTTTCTGCTGCAAGCATGAATCACTGATGCTTAGTCTGGGGTTGTTACTGTGAGACTTTAAGATTCACAGTAACAACCCTAGACTAAGCTATAAATACATATATATATGATCAAATATATATGTCTATATACATATAGACATATATATACATAATCATGTATATATATACATAATTTTATTTATTTTTGGCTACGCTGAATCTTTGTTGCTTTGCACAGGCTTTTCTCTGCTTGAGGTAAGCTGGGGCTGCTCTCTGGCTGTGGTGCACACACTTCTAATTACAGTGGCTTCTCCTGTTGTGGAACACGGGCTCTAGTGCACAGGGAATTTCAGCAGCTACAGCGTGCAGGCTCAGTAGTTGTGGCACACAGGCTTATTTGCTCCACAGCATGTGGAATCTTTCTGGACCAGGGATCAAACCTATGTCTCCTGCAGTGGCAGGCAGATTCTTAACCACTGGACCACCAGGAAAATCCCAATCCTTTGGTTTTATGACATTCTCATGATAAATAATGCTATTGAGCATCTTTTCATGTGCTTCTGGGCCCTTTGAATTTTCTCTAATATGAGGGGCTTCCTGAAGTCATTGACTGAATCAGGCAGGGTTCAGAAGGAAGCAAAGTCAAAGAGTTATTTTCCTAATCGACTGATCAGAAATATAAGTTGGAGTAGATCTGAGTGTATCAGAAAACAGCAAATTCATCCTTCTGCAGTACAAAGAAGACTCACAGACCTTTGAATTTGGCTCTTTCAAGGTCTGACTTCCTTGTTCAAATAACAAAGCGTAATTTATGGGCCTTATATCATCATAGCTCTAGACAAAATGATTTTGGCTATGACACTTCAAATTGAATACTGAGGAGAAAAGAATGACTTATTCTTTAAGAGTTGTTAAGGTCAATGTGGCTTGCCTGAATACTGAAGCACATGCCCTGTGGGTGAGTAGGACATTGTAATAGGGTGAACCCTGTGTGTATTGGAGTGAAACAGGTGGGACACATTGAGGGCCTAAGGAATGTGTTATGGAAGAAAGTATAAAGAAAGAAAGAGTCAAGGACTCAACTTCAGGAAAACTGTATACTTAGGAATGGGAAGAGAAAAGAGCCAGGAAAGGCTAACAAGAGGAGCTGTCACAGCAAATGCATTTGCACAGAAGCTGAAGACAAGAGAATGACTTGGGAAAGGGGTAGAGGTGCAAATAGCATTACATAGTCAAGAAAACACAAAAGAATGAGCACAGGCAAGAGGCCACTGGATTTCACAAGTGGTTGGTCATTATTTTATTTTGAGTATATAGCGAAAATCCATGGATGGAGGAGCCTGGCAGGCTGCAGACCATGGGTCGCTAAGAGTCGGGCACAGCTGAGCAACTTCACTTTCACTTTGTACTTTCATGCATTGGAGAAGGGAATGGCAACCCACTCCAATGTTCTAACCTGGAGAACCCCAGGGACGGGGGAGCCTGGTGGGCTGCCGTCTCTGGGGTCGCACAGAGTCGGACACGACTGAAGCGACTTAGCAGCAGCAGCTTAATCAGAGTTAATATAAATGACATTTGTTGGTGTTGTTTAGTCTCTAAGCATGTCCAGCTCTTTGTGATCCTATGGAACGTGGCCTGCCAAGCTCCTCTGTCCTTGGGATTTCCCAGGCAATAATGCTGGAATAGAGCGGCATTTCCTTCTCCAAGGTTCTTCCCCATCCAGGGATCAAACCTGTGGCTGCTGCATTAACAGGCAAATTCTTTACCACTGAAAGGAGTAAGTGGAATGGGGCTATAGGAATATAATGAGCTTTCTTCTGAAATAACTGGGAAATTAATATGAGAAAGACACAAAGACTACTGAGCAATAGCATAAATACGTTTAAAGTTAGTATAGTTCAGCACTAAAATGACCTTAAAATTCACTTTATGAAAAACACTGCCTATTTCCTTGATTTCTTATTAGTTTTATCCCTTACTAATAATAATATCCTTTGATAATAATTTTATAGAAAAATCTTTCTGAACAAATTTATCATATCATTTTTTTCTGTGCATATCTCTGCTCAGCCAGTCAGCGTAGTAAACATGGAAATCAACATGGCAGAAGGGCGTCCCACGTGGCTCTCGTGGTAAAGAACTTACCTGCCATTGCAGGAGATGCAAGAGATGTGGTTCCATCCCTGGATCAGAAGATCCCCTGGAGGAGGAAATGGCAGCCCACTCCAGTATTCTTGCCTGGAGAATCCCATGGACCGAGGAGCCTGGTGGGCTGTGGCCCATGGGGTCACAAAGAGTGGGACACGACTGAAGAGACTTAGCATAGCACAGCACAAACAGGGCAGAAAAGGCCTCAAGAATGTTCTGGTTCAGCCATGAGCCTATTTTTGGCCTCACTGAATATGCAGTACTGTAATTATCACTCACAGTTGTTACCTGCTAGGGTTCCAGAACACAGCTGGGGAGGCTTAGGTAGATGGAAAGAAAATCTGGCTGACAATGAGAGTTATTAAACAACTGATTACGAGAGAAAACTATAGTTGTCTTTTCTTTTAAAGTACTTAAAATCAGGCTGGCTACCTAGTTATCTGATACGTGCTCTTAGGCAGAAGCAGAAAGATGGACTAATTGACCTTTCAGAGTCCCTCCAGACCTTTTATCATCATGCTGAACCTATTCGCACCATGGAAGAAAGACTCAAAGAGCCTGCCTTTTCTTCCTACACTTAACACACATTTATTACAGACCCTCTCTGTGCTCAGCACTCTGCTTGGTGCTAGAGACATAATTTCAACCTTTAAGGAGATCACAAGCTTTGGTCAAAAGGTGAAGCAAAAATGTTCCATCTACATAAGTGTTAACCACATGGGGTGATTGGAGTTGCTATTTAAAATAGTGAGTGCCTTCAAAGGACAAAGCCTACTGTGACGGGGTCTATCCCTTGCCCTGAGTCTCTTCTCAAAAGAGTAGAAGGCTCGTTTGTTCAACTGAGCCCATTGATGGGTGTGAGATAGACAAAAGGGCTTAAAGCAGAGGTACAGGAGAGAGTAGAGTTCTCTGCATAATTGGAAATCTGCGATTCACTGGAAAACCTGGATGAGAATAGGAGCAAGATAGGGATGGAGTAGGGAAGTCAAGAGTCCAGGGGCTATCTGGCGCAGCTATGGCCAGTGAGAAAGCCTTTGGTCTGTGGTGGCTCAAACATATCTAGGAACCTGCCAATCCTACCTTTAAAAGGCTAACAAGAGGGACTTCTGTCCAAACAAGTTAACTGGTATATACTCATCTCTGACTTCTCCCTCTGGAGGATTACAATAAACACTGGAAATAGTGCGGGAGAAAATCAAGGAGAACTCTCAAAGGAGGAAGGAGGAAGGTAAACTGATTTAAGGAGCCCTCAACCAAAGAGAAAGGGGTAACAGAGGATGAAATGTTAGGATGGCATCATTGACTCAATGGACATGAGTTTGAGCAAACTCCAGGAGATGGTGAAGGACAGGGAAGCCTGGCGGGCTGCAGGCTGTGTGGCTGCAAGTAGTCAGACAGGACTGAGCAGCCGAACAACCAGGATGGAAGAAACAGCAGTACGTCTGGGCATCTTACAACCTCTCCCCCAACAGAAGGCCATCTGGTTGGCACTTCCTGACCCCCAAAACTAACAGCAGAAGGTGTCCAGGTAATCCACAAGGGATGGATCAAAGCCCCATTGAAAACAGGTTACCTGGGGAAACATTCTCCTTCCTTGATGGTCCTGGGACTCCCCTCTTCCACTCAGAACACCACTTGTGGGGCGCTGGACACCCACAAAGTGGATTCCAGCACAAGCACTCTCCCCCAGGCAGCCTTCGCTGTCTCCATAAGCCAGAGACTTCACTATCTCACCCAGAGACTCAAGACAGGTGACACGCCATATGACAGTCCTTCCACCCTTCAAGACCTGTTGGAACCCCATGGCTGACCTTAAAGAATAGCCAAAGGAAGTTCTTAGAACAGAATGAAGTGAAAAGGAAAGCTTTCATGCCATGAAAAAGGAAGAAAAAACAGCAAGAAAAAGCAATACAACACAATGTATTCTATGTACCTTCTCCGCCTGAGTTTTCCAAAATATGTGCTGTGACTAAAATTAAAATTATAACACCATCTAGTACTTAAGATGGTATTTAAAGTGGAGAAGGTAAAGGATTAATGGAAGTAAAGTTTCTACACTTAGCTGGAAGCAGCAAAATGCTGATACAGTAGTCAGTGATAAAGTTTGTGTATTGTCATACCCAGAGAAGCCAAGAAAACTAGGCAAAGCGAATTACTCAAAAAGACTAAAACTACATAAAGGTGGAATCTTCAAAACATTTTCAAGTAAGAGGGAAAAAAAAACAAAAACAAAACAGAAGAATGAGAAGCTGGAAGTAAACAGAAAACAAATAATTGTTAGAGTTAAGGTTAACATATTGTAAATGGTTCAAATATGGCAACTGGAAAGCAGAAATAGGCAAACTGAATTGTTTTAAATGATTTAACTACATGCTGCTCACAGGGAATTTTCTTCAAATTCAATGGCATAGGTAGGTTGAAAGAAAAAGGACAAAAATGTAGACATACTATTTTATTTATAAAAATGAATTGAGATACATACATAGGCTTGTATATGTAAAAAAATGTCACAGAAGACTACACAAATCATTAGCAGTATTTCTGATGAGGGTAATTGGGGATCTGGTATGAGAATCTATTTCACTGTCTACCCTTCCATGCACTTAAAAACAATTAACACATGCACCAGTTATTTTTTATGTAAAAATAAGTGAAAAAATAACTTTGGTTAATAAAAGTTAAGGACTATGTCATAAACAATGTTATGTTATTTATTATAGTAGTGAAATGATGGATTCCACCACGGCAAACCAAAAACCACTAGTAAAAGTCCTAAATTATGTGCTTAATCTGTATTAACATTGCTCTAGAATTGATAGAGAATCATGGGGAAGTACGCATGTTCCCTCTTTGCGTCAACAGCAGGACAGAGATGTGGGAATCGCCCTGAGCTAATGAATGAATCATAGCTCAGCCAAGGCAAAAGAGAGTCAGACTTGCCTATAAAAATTTAAGTTCCCGTGCCCTCCCACCCTCACCCACTTTTGCAGGCATGTGTGGGGTTGTTCAAGTGTATTTCATTTTCATCTCAAAGAAGGAAGATTTTATCTGATCATTAGGTAACAGAAGCATGACCTATACCTTGGTCTAGGACCCTTGTGTCCACTTGTAGAAAGACAGTGTTAAACGATTGGACCAAAAATGGTGCATCTAGAGTTCTCAAAACTTTTCAGCGCTAATCCTCATTTATTATTTTAATTTCTTAAGTAATATTTCTAAACTATAACAAGCAAATCATGTTCCTTAGATGCAAGCTACCTAATGTATGTATACCATGTTTGCAGTACACCTACAACCATTTTCAAATTCAGGAAGAAAACGCCCCACAAGCTGAACCCTGATGACAAATTCTATTCCCTCTCCTGTGACAGAGGTGGTGGGTGAGATAGATGACTCAGAGCTTTCATACATTAAGATTTTCCCCATTAGCTATTTATAGGGAAATCTTTAAAAAATGTATATGCTTAAAAGTTTAAAGTGTGCTACTCAGTACATTACATTGACAAATAAACATGCTGTAGGTTCTTTCACTCCAGACTTAATTTTATTGCCAAAAGAAACAGAATATGTAGAATAGCTCATGTTCCTGATCAAAATTCTTAAACAAAAATAATTTTTTCTAAATAAAATATAATAGTATCCAAAATTCTTAAATTTAAAATATATTTTTTTTTCCTAGAAAAAAAAATACAACAATACAAGAAAACACTCTTATTAAGCACTATTCAGACCTAGGAAAGAAATAGTATTTGTGGGGCCAGGAGGAATGTTTAGATTAAAAGGAAGAAATGACAAGAAAAACTTCCAAAGAGGAGTCAGCAGTGTGGACCCCATTGGCTATCCTTGTCACCTGTCTCTTCTGTCTGGTAGCCTTAGAAGTGGCACATTTCTATGTGAAGAAATGAAGAAATTAATGTAACAATCATCATATTAGAATTGTACATACCTTACCATTAAGTAAAATTCATTTGATTCCTGTGGATAATTAAGGTGCATTATTCAGCACATTGAGATGAAAAGGGTATTTTTTAAAATAATCAAATGACCTATTTAGTTGAAAAATCATTATTTAATTGAAAACTCATGGTTTAATTGAAAAATCATCATTATTATCTTGGACAAACTACTTTTGGCCGATGCATACCTAACAGAAAAATAAGACCAGATCCTGCACTACCATTTACTAGGCAGTTTAAGCTTCTTGGGATCCACTCAGTTTCCTTGAAAGCAAGAAAGCAGTCTTGCGTTCAGCTCCCAGTGAAGGACACCAAACCTCCTTGCCTAATGCTGCAATTTATTTTCAGTGACAGTCATCGTCTTATGCCATATTTAAATCTGAGCACCAAAACAGAGGAGGCTGTTGAGATTTCAACTCTTATGGATCAGATTGTTTAAACCTAGAAGAACAAAATGCCTTAAACTAGTGGATGCAAAGCACATATAAGTATTTTGAAGACCCAAATTTCTTTAAGTCAGTGTATGATTCCCTTTCTGCCAATACTAGGCGGCATATGTGAAGAACATAGGCAAACCTGGGGAACCAAGACTGGAAAATTTGGGAAGAGCAGTGCATAATGAAATCACTTCTAATTCAACAGGGTTATTATGAAAATCTAAAGTTCTGTACCAACTTTTGAAAAAATACATACAAAGCTTAACTCAGCTGACTCCTGAAATACTTTTCCTGTTTTAAGGAAACTGAACAGTGCAACCAGCATAACAAATTGCTCAGTGATGCAAAAGATGATAAAGAGAAGAAGAGAGAAATAGAAGAGAAGGAAACAAGAATCACCACTGGAGAAAGGAAGTAATGATTTACATGGAATATTTAGCATAGTATGTTGTACCTCTTAAGACTTGCTGTGCACTGTAAAGTCCTGTTTAGAAACTATGGCACTATTTAAGGAGATTTACTGTTTTGAAAACAAATAGACTAAGAGTAATAAAATAAGGTTTCTGATGTCAGCTGAAACTGAATGTGTGACCTTGAGCAAGTCACTTAACTTTGTAAGTCTTAATTGACTCATGCAAACAATAAAGGCCTTATGTATGGGTGTTAGTCATTTACTCCTGTCCAACTCTTTTGCAATCCCATGAATTGTAGCCGGCCAGATTCCTCTGTCCATGGAATTCTCCCAGGAAAAATACTGGAGTGGGTTACCATTTTCTTCTCCAAATAAAGGCCTTAAACTAGAATTGTTTCTAAGCTCTACTCAATAGGAAATACGCTTTTTAAGTGCTAGGAGTCAAAATCTAAAACATTGATTTTGGAAGAAATTTTGACTAAATATAGTTTCTTTCAGAAAAAAAAATTCTGTGAAGAAAAAGACATCTATGGTGTTTTTCTAAAGAATTTTCGTTATTAAAAATTGGAAAGGCAGGTGGGACTCAGTGTTTCTAAATAATAGCTGTCTCTCAAAAATTTTTAAGTTAACCAGTCTACAAACAAGTTGATAACAGTAAATTTTTAAAATATCTTGAGATATGATATCAGAAGACATGATACCTGTGAAAATCTTTCATCAACTGAAGGCAATACAAAATATACATATCACGGTTATTATTATCATTGATGCTAGAAAATTCTACATATGCTGCTGAGTTCTTAGATTTATGGCTTATTTCTTTTACACTTTTAGTGACAATAAAACCTAGATGTTAAATTCCAAGCAAGTTTCTAAAACAAACAGTTCATATAAATACTTTCTTTTTAGCTTTTAGAATATTTGGTAAATTCAGATCCTAACTGTGATTCTTCAACAGTTTTATTCAAATACAGTACTAGTACTTATTTTAACTTAAGAAGCTATCTCTTGTCACTCATGTAGCTCTGGATGAATGAGTTTTAATTTGACCCTCAAGAGTCAGTCTAGCCAAATAATAACAATGAAAATGCATGAGAACAGCAATTTCAACCTGGCTATTTCACAGACAAGCTTATTTTATGCATCAATAGCAAATAAATCAAGAAATTGGATGGGCTTGCTGAATGTCTTTCACTGCTCTAAGTAAATCCATCTAGCTAGCGTAACAAGCAGTTCTGAAGATTGGAATGTAAGCAGAGAAGAAATATTGATTGATTGCTTTATTTAGAGTAGAACTGTAACACCACCTATGCCAGGCATTTAGCATATCAAGCTAGGCAGTACCATCTTGTTGCTATAAACTTAACTGCAAGATAGATTAGACACTGGTTGGTGGAGTCTGGTCCCATCTCTAACAGCAAAGCAGCTCTACGAAAGGCATTAACTTTGGGAAGATGCAAGTGACTGCTAGCTGGCACATTCGATTTCCATAATGCAACACTACAGGTTAGCAGAGCATCTGCGGGAATGTCAAAATTCACATGTAGGCTGAATTGTTTCCAGTCAACCTTGTAGCACTTGAAAGAGGAAGAATGGCAAAATCATGCACCATTTTTGATGCTTGGACATTGTTATGGATGCATAATGGGTCTTCCCTGGTGGCTCAGAAGGTGGAGAGTCTGCCTGCCAATGGGTCAGGAAGATGGACAGAGGAGCCTGGTGGGCTACAGTTCATGGGGTCGCAAAGAGTCGAACATGGCTGAATGACTAACACTTTCATTTCACTTTCACTTCAACATACCTTATAAAGTTTTCTATAGAATAGAGTTATATCTGAAAATCAAACATGAGTGATATCTTCAATTGCTCCAAAGAGTCACCTTGAACATTATAACAGGTAGAGAAAAACAAGGCAATATTCAGATTTAGGAAAGTCATCTAGACTCACTCCCTAGCTAGAGTGCAGGGGTAAGAAGGCATGGAACCCCAGTGCACGGGATTCCCAGCGCTTTCTCAGAAAAATGAAAAATGGCTATAGGCCTCAAGCCTTGAGGAGGGTCACTTATAAATGTGACTGCTCAAACTTAATTTATTACTGGGTAAAACCTTATAGACACTTTTATCAGAAAAATGTTTGTTCTCACAAAAAATCTTGATATAATCAGTTGCAATGAAATTCAGAGATGAAATGATTGGTACAAATGTCAAGAAAAAGTATTTAAATATATGTGTAATACAATCAAATGAACAGTAGTAATTTGTTAACTTTGAAAGAATATGCTTATAATTCTTTTCAAAGTCTTGGTTTACAAAGATCTGGTCCTGTTGCCTTCAGAGACTTTCCAGTGAAACCGATGTTGTCTAAAATCTTTTAGTCTACTCACAGTTACAGTGGTAGCCTAGGTGATTTAGCGGTAAAGAATCTGCCTGCCAACACAGGAGATCCAGGTTCAGTCCCTGGGTTGGGAAAAATCCTCCAGAGTAGGAAAGGCAACCCACTCCAGTGTTCTTGCCTGGGAAAACCCATGGACAGAGGAACGTGGCAGGCTACCGTATGTTAGGGTCACGAAACAGTTGGACATGACTTAGCAACTAACAAACCGTCTATGCAGTTGCACAGAGTCGGACACGACTGAAGTGACTTAGCAGCAGCAGCAGCAACAACAGTTACAGTACTACTCCAGCAAATCCATGACTGCAAGCCTTCTCTGAACATCCCACTTCCTGTGCTGGAGAATTGCAAAGATAGGTGATTCATTCTACTGAATTTTAGACCTTTACCTCCATTGTAGTTACGTCACACAATGTAAGCATTACTTGTGTGAAGATTCTGGAGCAACTTGAACTGGGCATCTCCTTGCTCTATGAGACCACACCTCTCCTTGTTGCTCCTGCGATTCTCTTGACCTTGATCTTGGCACATAACCCACTGTATTGGTATTAATCTGAATATCATGTGAATGAATGCATAAGAATAGCACTTTTATATCATTCATCTTTGTGTCCCCAGCCTCAAGCAATAACAGCATGTCACCTAGAAGATCACAAAACTTGTGTTTACTGGCTAAACTGAAGTGACCGGGCATTTGACTATGTCAGCTTTCTATGTCTAATGACTGACGTTTTCATCTGAGGCCCCATGAAGTGTAACCAACCAACCCCTTGGCAGCAGTTCATAGAACCTTTGGGTCCTCCAGTGACAGATGAGAAAGCCAAAACAGGTTTTAGCAAGGAAGCTGTGTAGCTGCTTTACACAATAATGCCAAAGGGCAGTCTAAGCTCATCTCTGTGAGGTGCAAAAATATGGATAGTTCATCCCTTGTGGCTCAGTTAGTAAAGAATCCTCCTGCAATGCGGGAGACCTGGGTTCAATCCCTGGGTTGGGAAAATCCCCTGGAGAAGGGAAAGGCTACCCACTCCAATATTCTGGCCTGGAGAATTCCATGGAGTGAATAGTCTATGGGGTTGCAGAGTCGGACACGACTGGGTGTCTTTCACTTATACAGAAAAATGAGCATATATACTCTTTTTTCTTGAAGTATAATATGAAAACAATTGAATATCCTTGATGCCAAAATCATTAGGCTTCATTCTTGAAATGACTGTGAAAAGGGAGAGTTTCAGAAGAGGTTTTCCAGTGAGTCTGTTTTATTATTATTTGACTTTTTCCTCAAGCCAAACTACAAATGTTGATTTACAAAGTGCAAGCAGTGTGGAAGCCCCTTTGAAAAGTCTGCCTGTACTCTTCTAGGCAGGAGTCTGATGGTGCTGGTTGGTTATTTTCCTAGAAAAAAATGCTGTCTTCCAACAGGTTGGGTTGCATTGTCACTAACAAAATCCACAATTCTCCCATCAATGAGATCTCCTTGCTGAAAAGAAAAGAGAATTCAATTCTGAGCCTTCTGTCTGCCATACCTGAGAAGAAGTATCTAGAAGTTTGCACAAAGTACTGAGGTGCAGCACCATGAGAAGACTGGAAAACTCCCCACCCCTCCCTATAGGCCCCATGAAGTCGACTTTTGACTCCCGTGGAGGATGACAAATGCTCTATCACAGAAGATACAGATTCTGTCTGTCCTAGATATCTAGCTATGATTTTCCTGTTCCTGTTCCTATTTGGATTGTCCCTTCTTTTTCTTCACAAAATGTGTCCCAGGTTCATTTTCAAGGCCAAGGAAGAGAGTAAGTTGTTTTTATACATGGATGATTTTGATAATTAGTCAATTTATCCCTTTTCATGTTGCCAATTTATTCTATGTATTCTCCAGCTCCAATAAAGGACCATGTGAGCATTTTTTTAAATTTTAACCATACTTTGTAAATGCAGGAAAAAAGTTTTAAAGTCTCCTTCAAAATTGGCAAGAACATAGCATTAAAATTCTTTGAAGATACCAAAATCAACCTAGTGAAGAGCAGATTAATAACATTTCAGGAAATTTTTTTCTATTTCCTGAACAACTCCAGCTAAAAAAATGCAAATTCAACTCAATAGAAAATTCTTTCATGAGAAAGGATTGTGGTTTGGAGAAGGAAGTTTAGGAAGAGAAGATGGAGATCATTCTTCCACAGTGGGGACTAATTCCTAAGGTCAACATCATTCACTCACATACAACATGGCTGTGAAATTTTATGTGAACAACTTCTATATCTACAGAGTAAGAAAAGCAGCATGAAGATTTCACCCACGAAGGATTAACTGCTATGAAAATTGCTGCCTTCTATTCACAACTACCCACAACCGGAAAACCACGCCATGTGTATGAAATGAATGTTTCCAAAGAGTGGACAGCGGGCATTATAGGTCAGTGGTTCCTAAGAGAAGGAGAAAATGAAGTAAATCTTAAAATTGTCTTTGTTTACTGCCTGGGGACAGATTCCAGGACCAAAAACAGTGAGGGAGAAAATAAAAAGAGGCCAAAGTTCTCACTGAGTCGAAGAGATCAGGTTTGGAGTTCTATTGTCTAAGCCAGATTGTCTAAAACCTACAGGACAGAGTATTGGAGAAGATGGAGCTACACAGAAACAGTATCCTGATTCCAAAACAAGACAAAAAGTGTTACAAGAAAAAGAGAACTACAGTTGGAGATCTTTCACAAACATAGAAACAAAAATTTTTAACAAAATATTAGCAAAACAAAGCCAGCCATAAATAAAGGGACAACATACCATGACCAAGTGAGATTTGTTTCAAGAATGCAACATTCAAAAGTCAACGTGAAAAACTAGGAATAAAACCACCAGCAATCCCACTCCTAGGCATATACTCTCAGGAAACCAAAATTGAAAAAGACACATGTATCCCATTGTTCACTGCAGCACTATTTACAATAGCTAGAACACGGAAGCTGGAGAAGGAAATGGCAACCCACTCCAGTGTTCTTGCCTGGAGAATCCCAGGGACAGAGGAGCCTGGTGGGCTTCCGTCTATGGGGTCACATGGAGTCAGACACGACTGAAGTGACTTAGCAGCAGCAGCAGCAGCAGAACAGGGAAGCAACCTAGATGTCCACTGACAGATGAATGGATAAAATAGTTGTGGTACATCTATACAATGGAATATTACTCAGCCATAAAAAGGAATGATTTGAGTCAGTTCTAATGAGGTGGATGAACCTAGAACCTATTATACAGAGTGAAGTGAGACAGAAAGAGAAAGATAAATATCGTATTCTAACACATATATACGTAATCTAGAAAAATGGTACCGAAGAAGTTATTTACAAGGCAGCAATGGAGAAAAAGACATAGAGAATAGACTTAGGGACATGGGGAGAGGGGAGGATAGGGTGAAATATATGGAAAGAGAAACATGGAAACTTACATTATGATATGTAAAATATATAGCCAACGGGAATTTGCTGTATAGCTCAGGAAATTCAAACAGGGGCTCTGTATCAACCTAGAGGGGTGGGGCGGGGAGGGAGATGGGAGGGAGGTTCAAAAGGGAGGGGATGTATGTATACCCATGGCTGATTCATGTTGAGGTTTGACAGAAAACAACAAAAGTCTGTAAAGCAATTATACTTCAATAAAAGGTAAATTTAAATAAAAGTAGTCAATGTAATGTACCCACTACTATATTTAAAGTAAATGAACAAGGACCTATTGTATAGCACAGGGAATCCTCCTCAATACTCTGTAATGACCTGTGTGGGGAAAGAAGATGAAAAAGAATACATTCATGCATATGTGTAACTGAATCACTCTGCTGTACACCTGAAACTAACACTACATTGTTAATCAACTATACTCCAATATAAGATTAAAACTTTTAAGAAATCAGTGTAATTTATCATATTAAGACATTAAAAAGGAAAACTATCTGGTTATTTCAATAGACATGGAAAGAGAATTTGAAAATAATTCAACAAAACTCATAAGAAAAACAGTCAATGAACTATGAAAAGAAAAATAGTTGCTCAATGTGATAAAAAGAAATTCTACAAAAAATACTACAAAATACACTGTAAAGAAGGTAAACCACACTTGAAGGATATATTTACAAATCATATATCTGGTAAAGGACTTGTACCCAGAATATCAAAATGACTCCTAATTTTAAAAGAAGATAATCCATTAAAGACTGAGCAAAACATTTCCTGAAAGAAAATATACAAATGGCAAAGAAGCACATAAATATATAATCAACCTCATCAGCCACTAAAGAAGTACAAATGCTACTAATGCCCATTATCTTGGCTAATACTAAAGACTGACCCAACCAAATGTTGTAGAGGCTGTGAATTAACTGAACTTTCACACATTGCTTCAATGTATGAATAAAATGATATAGCCACTACGCAAAACAGTTTGGCAGCTTCTTACAAATGCTAAAAGTTCTTTTACCAAACTATCCAAAAATCCCACTCCTACATATTCATTTAAGATAAATGAAAATACATATCATGCAAAACTGTATCTGAAGGTTCATAGCAGTTTTATTTATAATAGCTCCAAACTGTAAGCAAACCAAATGCGCCGCAAGTAAAGAATGAATGAATAAGTGGTATAACTGTACAGGGCACTATTAACTTATGTTCAGTCACTCAGTCGTGTCCGACTCTTTGCGACCCCATGGACTGCAGCACACCAGGCCTCCCCGCCCATCACCAACTCCTGGAGTTTACTCAGACTCATGTCCATCGGGTCAGTGATGTCATCCAACATCTCATCCTCTGTTGTCCCCTTCTCCTGCCCTCAATCTTTCCCAGCATCAGGGTCTTTTCAAATGAGTCAGTTCTTCACATCAGGTGGCCAAATTATTGGAATGTCAGCCTCAGCATCAGTCCTTTCAATGAATATTCAGGACTGATTTCCTTTAGGATGGACTGGTTGGATCTCCCTGCAGTGCAAGGGACTCTCACGAGTCTTCTCCAACTCCACAGTTCAAAAGCATCAGTTCTTCAATACTCAGCTTTCTTTATAGTCAAACTCTCACATCCATACATGACTACTGGAAAAAACAAAGCTTTGACTAAACAGACCTTTGCTGGCAAAATAATGTCTCTGCAGGGCACTATTACTCAGTCATAAAAAGAAATACTGCTAGAACTGAATGATGATTCTTAAATGAAGAATGCAACTGAAAGAAGTCAGACATAGAGAACTACATGCTGTATGACAAAGACAAACATAATGTTATGAAAAAGTCAGAAGTTTCCAGAATCTAGAGCCAAAGAGAGACAGAATGCAAAGGTCACAGGAGGACTTTAGGGATGATACAGATGCTTTATATTTTGATTGTGGTGATATTTACATAGCAGTAAACATTTGTCAAAATTATACATCAAAATTGATTAAATTTACTGTGTAATTATTCATCAATAAAGCTTATTCTTTAAAAATACAGAAGGAAATATAATAAAAAGAAGCCATCCTTATTCTATATGAAATGCTGTTGCTGTCTTTTTCTTATTATTATATGTCCTGGTATGTGTTTTATCTTGCATTGAAAAGGGGAATAAAAAAGCTATTTAAAACTGAGATTAACTATGTCAAAAGAGTTTCAAGTGGTACAAATATATTTATGTTAAAATTAGAGGACTTTATAATAACTGACTAATAGATTTTAAGATATATTTTAGAAGTACAAAGAACACACATGAGTGCTTATCTCTTTTATAATTAATTTCTATCAGAATATAGTTGATGTATAATACCGTGCTAGTTTTCGCTGCATAGCAAAGGGAATCAGCCGTAATGGACATATTGGATGTTTACCTTCATTGTGATTTATTAAGTGGTTGGATGGATCTACCTAAATCCCAATATTTACTTCTTTTAGTACTTATTTGAATTCACTTCATTTAGAGCATTCTAATTTTTAAAATCAGTAAGTTGTTACTTTTCACATATAATTATAACGAAAATAGCGTTGGGATACCATCATGTTTATCCTTTTGCAGTTTCACTTCTAGACTATTTTGTAAAAATTTGAAAAACAAATTCATTGATGGGAATAGATTTCCTCTACTTGGCTTTCAAATTCATTGTAATCAATCCTGTAACATTAAGCACTTTTCCTCATCAGTATGAAAATTAGACTTCAGGGACTGACCTTATAAATAGATCAGAGAAAGAAGAAGGACACTGAAAATAAGTTAATGACATTTCCAGATAATCAAGCTCAATAAAAATGTAGTGTTTGAATGTGCAATGTGCAGAATAAATCAAAATCAAAGGTATGCTTCCAGATTTTAAATAGCCTATGCTGAATGAGAAAAGAGAACCTGGTAAATCTTAATCACTTTAAACTGGCAACACCTTGAGCATGCCCTGCAGAAGGTTTGTCTTGGACAAACACATACATACACACACACCATGAGTTCATTATCAAACCAAGCTCAATAATATTGAATTAAACAAAATAAAACCAATACTTTCTCATATCAAGGTATCTGAGAACCTTTAATATGCTAATCTGCATGGGGATTCTTACTTGAGAAAGTTACACATACCTGACCATGAAATCTTTTATCCAGGATCAGCTTCTGGAGTTCACATCTGAAAAACAAACTTTGGGAATGATGACCTAAATGGTACTTACTTTCCCAGAGAAACTCTTACACATGTGAGAGCACAGTTCTCTAAGCTGCATCTCACTTAGTCTTTTAATAGGTATGTTGTCTTATTAGTTCTTCTTCATAAATTTCAGAAATAAATAGTTACTTGTTTTTTAATAGTCTCTTGAAAAGTATTTATTTGTACACATGTATATATTCATGAAGTTTTGTATCAGTTCACTTTAGTCACTCAGTCATGTCTGATTCTTTACGACCCCATGGAAAGCAGCACGCCAGGCTTCCCTGTCCATCACCAACTCCCAGAGTTTACTCAAACTCATGTCCATCGAGTCAGTGATGTCATCCAACCTTCTCATCCTCTGTCATCCCCTTCTCCTCCTGCCCTCAATCTTTCCCAGCATCAGGGTCTTTTCAAATGAGTCAGTTCTTCACATCAGGTAGCCAAAGTATCGGAGTTTCAGCTTCAGCATCAGTCCTTTCCATGAGTATTTGGGACTCTTCCTTTAGGATGGACTGGTTGGATCTCCTTGCAGTCCAAGGGACTGTCAGGAGTCCTCTCCAACACCACAGTTTGAAAGCATCAATTCTTCAGTGCTCAGCTTTCTTTATAGTCCAACTCTCACATCCATACATGACCACAGGAAAAACCATAGCCTTGACTAGATGGACCTTTGTTGGCAAAGTAATGTCTCTGCTTCATAATATGCTGTCTAGGTTGGTCATAACTTTTCTTCCAAGGAGCTAGCGTCTTTTAATTTCATGGCTGCAGTCACCATCTGCAGTGATTTTGGAGCCCCCAAAAATAGTCTCTCACTGTTTCTCCATCTATTACCCATGAAGTGATGGGACCAGATGCCATGATCTTAGTTTTCTGAATGTTGAGTTTTAAGCCAACTTTTTCACTCTCCTCTTTCACGTTAATCAAGAAGCTTTTTAATTCCTCTTCACTTTCTGCCATAAGGATGGTGTCATCTGCATATCTGAGGTTATTGATATTTCTCCCAGCAATCTTGATTCCAGCTTGTGCTTCATCCAGTTCAGCATTTCTCATG
>SJYC01010075.1:0-11581 GCA_006408675.1 Madoqua kirkii | reverse complement strand
GGTGATGTCATTACATAACTGAGGTTATTGATATTTCTCCCGGCAACTCCAACTTGTGCTTCATCCAGCCCACCCAACATTTCATATGATGTACTCTGCATATGAATTAAATAAGCAGGGTGATAATATGCAGCCTTGACGTACTCCTTTTCCAATTTGGAACCAGTCTATTGTTCCACATCTGGTTCTAACTATTGATTCTTAATCTTCATACAGATTTCTCAGAAGGCAGGTCAGGTGCTCTGCTATTCCCCTATCTTGAATAATTTTCAACAGTTTGTTGTGATCCACACAGTCAAAGATTTTGGCATAGTCAATAAAGCAGAAGTAGATATTTTTCTGGAACTTTCTCACTTTTTTGATGATCCAGCAGATGTTGGCAATTTGATCTCTGGTTCCTCTGCCTTTTCTAAATCCAGCTTGGACATCTGGAGGTTCATGGTTTGTGTACTGTTGAAGCCTGGCTTGGAAAATTTTGAGCATTACTTTGTTAGCATGTGAGATGAGTGCAATTGTGCGGCAGTTTGAACATTCTTTGGCATTGCCTTTCCTAGGAGTTGGAATGAAAACTGCCCTTATCCAGTCCTGTGACCACTGCTGAGTTTTCCAGATTTGCTGGGATATTGAGCACAGCACTTTCACAGCATCATCTTTTAGGACGTGAAATAGCTCAACTGGAATTCCATCACCTATACTAGCTTAGTTTGCTGTGGTGCTCCCTAAGGCCCACTTGACTTCACATTCCAAGATGTCTGTTTTTAGGTGAGTGATCACACCATCATGGTTATCCGGGTCATAAAGATCTTTTTTGTATGGTTCTTCTGTATATTCTTGCCACCTCTTCTTAATATCTTCTGCTTCTGTTAGGCCTATACCATTTATTTCCTTTATTGTGCCCACATTTGCATGAAATGTTCCCTTGGATCTCCAATTTTCTTGACGAGATCTCTAGTCATTCCCATTCTGTTATTTTCCTCTATTTCTTTGCATTGATCACGGAGGAATGGTTTATATTTCCTTGCTGTTCTCTGGAACTCTGCATTCAAGTGAGTATTTCTTTCCTTTTCTCCTTTGTCTTTTAGCTTCTCCTCTTTTCTCAGCTATTTGTATGTATATGAAGTGAAGAAATGAAGTCGCTCAGTTGTGTCCAACTCTTTGCGACCCCATGGACATTAGCCAACCAAGCTCCTCTGTCCATGAGATTTTTCCAGGCAAGAATACTGGAGTGGGTTGCCATTTTCTTCTCCAGGGGATCTCCCTGGCCGAGGGATCGAACCTGGGTCTCCTGCATTGCAGGCAGACGCGTTACCATCTGAGCCGCCTTATTATGAATGCCTTTAACATTTTCTAAACTTCGGCAAAGCGTCTGCTTTATATTAGATAGGCACACCCACTTATCTGCAAAGGGCCAGTTTTTAAACATGAATCCGTTGTTAGAAGACAATTCTCCATGGGTCTTTCCCATTTCTGCTGTCTTATGACCAGAGGCACTGACAGGTTTTTCAGAACTATCTTTTGAAGGACAACCATCTAGCAAAAGGTTATTGATATTTCTCCCGGCAACTCCAACTTGTGCTTCATCCAGCCCACCCAACATTTCATATGATGTACTCTGCATATGAATTAAATAAGCAGGGTGATAATATGCAGCCTTGACGTACTCCTTTTCCAATTTGGAACCAGTCTATTGTTCCACATCTGGTTCTAACTATTGATTCTTAATCTTCATACAGATTTCTCAGAAGGCAGGTCAGGTGCTCTGCTATTCCCCTATCTTGAATAATTTTCAACAGTTTGTTGTGATCCACACAGTCAAAGATTTTGGCATAGTCAATAAAGCAGAAGTAGATATTTTTCTGGAACTTTCTCACTTTTTTGATGATCCAGCAGATGTTGGCAATTTGATCTCTGGTTCCTCTGCCTTTTCTAAATCCAGCTTGGACATCTGGAGGTTCATGGTTTGTGTACTGTTGAAGCCTGGCTTGGAAAATTTTGAGCATTACTTTGTTAGCATGTGAGATGAGTGCAATTGTGCGGCAGTTTGAACATTCTTTGGCATTGCCTTTCCTAGGAGTTGGAATGAAAACTGCCCTTATCCAGTCCTGTGACCACTGCTGAGTTTTCCAGATTTGCTGGGATATTGAGCACAGCACTTTCACAGCATCATCTTTTAGGACTTGAAATAGCTCAACTGGAATTCCATCACCTATACTAGCTTAGTTTGCTGTGGTGCTCCCTAAGGCCCACTTGACTTCACATTCCAAGATGTCTGTTTTTAGGTGAGTGATCACACCATCATGGTTATCCGGGTCATAAAGATCTTTTTTGTATGGTTCTTCTGTATATTCTTGCCACCTCTTCTTAATATCTTCTGCTTCTGTTAGGCCTATACCATTTATTTCCTTTATTGTGCCCACATTTGCATGAAATGTTCCCTTGGATCTCCAATTTTCTTGACGAGATCTCTAGTCATTCCCATTCTGTTATTTTCCTCTATTTCTTTGCATTGATCACGGAGGAATGGTTTATATTTCCTTGCTGTTCTCTGGAACTCTGCATTCAAGTGAGTATTTCTTTCCTTTTCTCCTTTGTCTTTTAGCTTCTCCTCTTTTCTCAGCTATTTGTATGTATATGAAGTGAAGAAATGAAGTCGCTCAGTTGTGTCCAACTCTTTGCGACCCCATGGACATTAGCCAACCAAGCTCCTCTGTCCATGAGATTTTTCCAGGCAAGAATACTGGAGTGGGTTGCCATTTTCTTCTCCAGGGGATCTCCCTGGCCGAGGGATCGAACCTGGGTCTCCTGCATTGCAGGCAGACGCGTTACCATCTGAGCCGCCTTATTATGAATGCCTTTAACATTTTCTAAACTTTGGCAAAGCGTCTGCTTTATATTAGATAGGCACACCCACTTATCTGCAAAGGGCCAGTTTTTAAACATGAATCCGTTGTTAGAAGACAATTCTCCATGGGTCTTTCCCATTTCTGCTGTCTTATGACCAGAGGCACTGACAGGTTTTTCAGAACTATCTTTTGAAGGACAACCATCTAGCAAACAGTCTTGGAAGATACAGGGTCTCCCTCTGGGGTACAGGACTCCGGACAAGGGTTGGACAGGTTTGTTAGCCGTTCCCTTCAAAAGAGTGATTCCTTTAAAAGTTTTGTCCCTGAGCTTCACTTAAACACTCCGAGCTTCTCAGCCATGAGATGAACCCACTGCACTGGATTGTCCACCTGGGCTATTCCACATCATGAATGGGCTTCCTGGTGCAAGAGAAACTGTGAACATGAAGCTCATGCTTCCTGCTGTGCCAGGAGTAATAACATCCTTTGCCTCTGACCCAGGTGTCTCGTGCCTTCAGTAAGCATCATGAAACTGTGACAGTAACTTATTAGCTTGCAAATAGGATAAAGGCGCAGACTTTTCATAGTTCTTGCAGCTTTAACATTTACATTGAGGTAACACTCTTAGGTGAATATCTTCCCATGTAACAGCAATAAAAGGTTGAAGATATCAGTGGAAGATTGAAGAACACAAGACGGAGTAGTAAGAAGGCTTAGTCTTATCAAGAGAACCAAATATACAGCATTGGTTCCCAGAGACGGTCAATGTAAGACACAGTGACCAAGTCAGAATGAGTATGATAGAGGCAGAATTTCAGGACATGGTGATTTTGTTTTCATGGTCCAGCTGTACTTCTACACAGTTTATGGTTTACAAACGGAAAAGGAAGATAGGAAGCTAGAATCTAGAAGAGTCAAGACAAGTTTATTTTATAGGTCTGAAAAAAAAAAAAACCTAAAATAGTTCCATGTGTAAATTCTAGTACATCTTATTTTAGTTGCCCCGTCATGATCAGAATACATACTTCATGCTTGCAAATCTAGAATGAAAGAAAGGATTTGAAGGGTAGGTACCTTGGGATAAGGACAAGCTTCAAAGCAGAACATTATAGGAAAATAAATGCTCTAGAATGAGAGAAATAAGATCCTGCTGTCTACATTCATGGTTAGCATCTAACTAGTTGTTCCTATATCATTTTGTCCATTTTATTCTTTTAGGACCAAAACCCCCACAGTTTTGGATGATGAAATTCTGGGTCTTATTATCCAATACTGTGATAGGCAGAATAATAATCACATAAATATCCATGCCTTAATCCTCCACATCTTTAAAAATAAGTTGCAATACATGGCAAAAGAAATCTTTCCGATACAGTCAAGGTTACAAACTTGAAAAATGGGGAGATTATTCTGGATTGTTTGGGTGAACCAGTCTAATCACTCAAATCCCAGAATGGACAGATTATTTTTCTAGCTAGAGACAGGAAAGATACAATAGTAGAAAAGTCAGGGAGGTTTGAAGCATGAGAGGGACTCGACTATTTGTTGTTGGATGGGGCATAACAGCAGGAAAGTGGGCAGACTCTAGGAGAAAAGACCAGCTGGGACAAAGACCTTTGCTGAAAGTCAGCAAGAGAATGGAGACCCCAGTCCTGTAACCACATGGAACTAAATTCAGCCAGCGACTGCAATGAGCTTAGAAGTGGATTCGCCCCCAGAACCTTCAGAAATGAGTATGACTCTGCCATCATGTTGATCTCTGCCTTAGGATCCTTTAAGCAGAAGACTCAGCTAAGCTAATCTGTATCTAGAAATTTTGATCTCTAGAACTGCGTGATAATAAGTGGGTATTATTTTTAAGTGCTCAATTTGTGGTAATTTGTTATGACAGAAATAGAAAATGCAACACTAAATGCAACACTAAACTCCCTCTATAACTCCAATGGACAATCTGTCTGAAGCTTTATATGTGAGGATTCAAACAGTGTTGATCCAATAAGCAAACCTATGGAGATGTTGCCAGTTTTTAATTCCAGTGTCATTTATTTGCCTACGGACATTTATCTAGTAAATGAAATAACTCGATGAATAATTGAAACTTTGCTATTTGATACCTTTTCAATTATTCAGTAACAAAAGAGAATAACAATATCATTCTCAGAGAGTTTAAACAAATATTTCTCTGCTGAATTTATTTAACTCTTACACTGAGACCACAGTGTCAATGCTCCCAAGCTGACAGTGAAGATTGGAAAGCTTCCTTTGAGTTACTCTTTTAGGCATCTGCACGTAAGGTCGCTGTAGGTTAGTGAAGTACATAGGTTCATGTCTGCATCTTGCCCAGTAAATGACCTAACCCTTCTAAAACTATCTTTCTCATTCCTTTGAACTAGGGAAGGTAACTTTTCTCTGAGACTAAAATCCTTTAACAATCTAAACAGTAGAATTGGAGTGTTGTAGCCTGTGCTTTGGGGAGATCGTAATATAACTGACCATTAGTTAACTCACAGAAAGTTACCTTTATTAACAACACAAGATTAGCACTAAAGAACTGAAAAGAGAGGTGGGATCTCTCTGGGATACAGTGAGTGGCTTGCAAAGATCACAGTTATTTATTTGGTAACTCTGTGCCAGTCAGTGCTCCTGGGGAGGGAATGCTTTTTAGGATCTTTAACAAGGTCTTAACACTTCACATGGCTTCTCTCTAACCTTTCATTTAATATTAAGGTACATTGGCTAATAATAACAAATTACCAATTACTTTTTTTCAAAAATAAACCTCAGAAATAGAAGAGTCTGTTTTCTGTCGTCTGATATCAACAACAAAACTATAATAGAAAAGATGTTGGTACCGCTGTAGAAAATGTCCTGCACAGCAGAACGTGGTAGGAAGCATCGAACTCTCACCAGGAGATATTTCATTCTGATAATAAGAATACATGGTATCTCACTTTAAGTGTATGGTCCCCATAAAGAAGTATCAGAAAAACTGAGGGGAAATATTTATTATCAAGTCAATATTTATTTTTAAATTGTACCCAGACATCTGTAAAGGGCAAACTCAAAGCAGAGCTTAAGGACTAAATATCATGTAATATATCCTCTTTTTTTTAATAAAGACAATGTCATCTCAAGTGGATTAAAACTTCCCTAATTTGAAAAAGTCCTCCAGCAAGGGGAATTTCCCATGGTCCTATGACAACTCATTGACACAGGATTTTTTGGAACATTTATTATCACATATAACCCAGCTGTTGAAGTCTGCTTCTTCTTGAAAAATCTTTCAATCAATATTTATTAAGTACCTACCACTGTCAGATTCTTCCTTTCTCATATTTTAACAAAATTATCGAGCTATAATTCACATACTCCAAATCACCCATTTAAAGAGTTTTTTAAATGGTTTTTGTGTATTCAGAGTTGTACAACCATCACTCATAATTTGCTTAGAATATTTCTATCAGTCCAGAAAGAAAACAGTTAAAAGTCTTTTCAGCATTCTTCCTTTCCCCAGCCACTGGCAACCATTGATTTGCTTTCTTTTTCTTTAGATTTGCTTATCCGGGATAGCTGTTGGGTTCTCCAGGTGGCTCAGCGATAAAGATTGTGCCTGCAGTGTGGGAGCCACAGGAGACATGGGTTTGATCCCCGGGTCAGTAAGATCCCCCTGGAGAAGGAAATGGCAACCCACTCCAGTATCCTTGCTTGTATAACCCCATGGACAGAGGAACTTGGTGAGCTACAGTCTATGGGGTCACAAAGAGTCAAACCCAGCTGAAGCAACTGAGCACCATCTCGAATATTTGATAAATATATGGAATCATATCTTTGGGGATTTTTTTCACTTAGCCTTATGTTTCAAGGTTCATGCATACTGAAGTATGTATCAATTTACCATTCCTTTTTATGGCTGAATAATATTCCACTCCATGAATATATCACATGTTATTTATCCATTTATCAGTTGATGGACATTTGGGTTATTTCCACTTTTTGGTTATTATGAATAATGCCTCTATAATCATTCATCTCACAAGTTTTTGTGTGGATGTATATTTTCATTTCTCTTAGGTGTATACTGGAAATAACGGATCATATGGTATGACTAACATTTGAGGGATCACCAAACTGTTTCCCAAAGTGGCTGACCAGTGTCACATTTCCACCAGCAATATCCTACACATCCTCCCATACTTGTGATTATCTTCATTCTTATAGCCATACTAGTTGATACTCAGTAATATCTCATTGTGATTTTAATTTGTATTTTCACAATTAACTATTATGTTGCTCCTCACTTCCTGTGATAATTAGCCATTTATCATATCTTATTTGTTAACTGTCTATTCTAATACTTTATCCATATATCAATTGGGCTGTCTTTTCTATTATTGAGTTGTAACAGTTCTTAATATATTCTAGATACAAATATTTTATGAGATATGTGATTTTGAAATATTTTCTCCCATTCTGTGGGTTGTATTTTCATTTTTTTGATGGTATTGTTGGTTGAAAATACTATTTCTTTCCCTGTTGAATTATTTCCCTTGAAATCTGTCACAAATCAATCACCATAAATGTAGTGGTTTATTTCTTAACCCTGAATTATATTTTATTGATCTATACGTTTATTTTTATTTCCAAGTGCCACAGTGCTGTGATCACTGTAGCTCTGTAGTAAGATTCAAAATTGGGAAATGTCAGCCCTATTACTTTTTCTTTTTCAAGATAGATTTTGTTCTTCTGGCCCCTTTGAGATCCCATAGATTCTAGAATCACCTTATCAGTTTCTACAAACACACAAAAAAGCAGCAGAATTTTGATAGAAATTGTGTTCAGTCAGTAAATCCGTTGGGGAGTATTGCCATTTTAACAATATCAAGCCTTCTGTTTCGCAGTGTGCAGTCACGTTTTGCATTCCTTTCTTTAATTTCTTTTTACAGTCAGTCCCATAAGTTAACTATCACTGTGCCTACCGAGCAAGCAGTTTGAATCATGTTCAAAAATTCTTCAAAGCTATGCGTTCTGTTTTCTGTTGACTCTGAATCTCTCACAGTACCTGGTTAAAGTATAAGATACTCCATAGGAAGTTAATTTGTAAGTGTTGAATAAATAACTTTTACTGAAAATTAATTTATTACATATTGTCTGAGCTGAATGAGCAAATGATCATAAACATGGAAATAAAGACAACATGCCAAAAGATACTGGAGGAAGTCACTCAAGGAGTGGTTGCTGAAGGCAAAATATGCAGTCCCTGACTTACAAATGATCTTTGGCTGTATAGCAAATTCTGTGGCTTATACACCTTTTTCCTACCTCCAGAAACCCAGGCATCCATAATGGCCAGGGACTTAGGCACAAGAAGCCTCTTCAGTCAACAGCAGTGGTCAAAATTGTTTTTTTCCTAAAAGATCAAGTATCAAATATGTCAGACTTTGCAGGCTGTCTGTCCTCTGTTACATCTACTCAGTCCCACCATTGTAGCGAAAGCAGTCACAGACAATACATAAACAAATTAGTGTGCCTGTGTTCCAACAAAACTTTGTTTATGAAAACAGGCAGTGGACCAGACTGGGGCAGAAAGCTGTACATAGTCAACTCTTGGTCTATCATGATATACCTAGAGCACAGTGCTGTCCTTACAGACTTGTAGGACTAAACAACATGGGCAGAGGGTGCTAGTTCAAAGAGAAATCTTTTCCATTATTACAACCTAAAGTATGAGAAGCACACTTCCTTCAGGCATTCAGCTGACCAAGAAGAAGACAGACTGCTGATTCCATACCTTTGCTGATGACTGACTCCTGAGAGTGGAACAGGGTTCGTGCAGCCGGGAATGGGGAGCTACAACCTTCCAAGACTTCTGGATTACTTTGCTAGGTATTGCCACAGACTGGGAGACTTAAACAATAAAAGTTTATTTTCTCACAATGCAGGAGATTAGATGTCCAACACCAAGGGTGTCAACAGAGTTGATTTCTTCCAATACCTCTCTCCTTGACTTGTAGATAACCATCTTCTCCCCATGTCTTTACATGATTTTCTCAATGAGTCTGTGTCCAAGTTCCCTCTTATGAAAATACCAGTCATATTAGACTGTTCTCAGTCCCTCAGTCACATCTGACTCTGTGACCCCATGACTATAGCCTGCCAGGCTCCTCTGTCCTTGGAATTTTCCAGGCAGGCATACTGGAGTGGGTTGACATCTCCTTCTCCTGGGGATCTTCCTGACATAGAGAGTGAATCCACATCTCCAGTTTCTTTGGCATTGGCAGGTGGATTCTTTACCACTGAGCCATATTAGATTAGAGCCTACACTAATGACCTCAGTTTAATTTGAACATTTAAACACTCTGTCTCCAAATTGTCATAGTCTGAGGTACTAGGGGTTAAGGTGTCAACATATGAATTTAAATACAATTAACCCATGATAACTTCTCTCAGAGAAAACCCAGAGACTCTTAAGTGTAAAGCCAGCCCCTATATTTTTCCTTTTCCTCTTGTTCACCTGTCTATGGGCCTGTACTGTCCAGCTCCCTTTCCATGGCCACCACCATCTGTGTAGAATCTGGATTTCTTCTTCTAGTCTACCAAAGAACAGAACAAATCTCCCAGCTTCTTTCTTATTTCTCCAGCCATAAAGCATGCTCATAGCCATCTGAAGATTTTTATAAGTTTAAAGCATGTGTAATTAATATTCTTTCCCTCTTTCAGAACTTAAATCTCATCACAACTCATAGCTGTAATACTAGAAGAGGTGTTTGTATATCCAATGGATGGGAGAAAGATTTTTCTATTTTACTGTTTCCTTTTTATTTATTTTTTTTTTTTTTTTGCTCAGTTGTGTCTTTGTGACTCCATGGTCTGTCTATGGAATTTTCCAGGTAAGAATAATGGAGTGGGCTGTCATTCCCTTTTCCAGGGGATCTTACTGACCCAGGGATCAAACCCAGGTCTCCTGCACTGCAGTCAGATTCTGTACCATTTGACCTACTAGGGAAGCCCATTTTACTGTTAGTTAACAGGAACATTAACATAGAACATTGTCACCAAGATATACATATACATATGTTATCACTTTTGATCAGTGGCACCCCACTCCAGTATTCTTGCCTGGGAAATCCCATGGACGGAGGAGCCTGGTGGGCTGCAGTCCATGGGGTCGCTAAGAGTTGGGCACGACAGAGCAACTTCACTTTCACTTTTCACTTTCATGCATTGGAGAAGGAAATGGCAATCTACTCCAGTGTTCTTGCCTGGAGAATCCCAGGGATAGGGGAGCCTGGTGGGCTACCATCTATGGGGTCGCATAGAGTCGGACACGACTGAAGTGACTTAGTAGTAGTAGTAGCCTCTGAGGAAAGTAGATCATCCTCAGTGTGCAAATGAAGAAACTGAGATTTAAAGTGTTTCGGTGATTTTGTTAAATATTTTACAACTAGGTTATACAGCCAGAAAAACCCTACAGCTCTAACAAAGACTTGGTGTTATTTGTTCCTGATATTACTCAGATATTCCAAGTTAGTACCTAGTTATTTTATTTATTTATTTTTAGGAAACAAAAACATTTTAATAGATCCATGAGAATCACTTATATCTAGTGTATAACTTGTTATGAGTTCCTCTGCTTCTGTTGCTCAGTCTTGTCATATCCGACTCTTTGCAACCCTGTGGATTGCAACCCACCAGGCTCCTCTGTCCATGAGATTCTCCAGGCAATAATACTGGAGTGGGTTGCCATTTTCTTCTCCTAGGGATCTTCCCAACTTAGGGATTGAGCCTGCATCTCCTGTGTCTCCTGCATTGCAGGTGGATTCTTTACACACTGAGCCACCAGGGAAGCCCTAAGATTTCCCTATCACCCCTGACATAAGTGAAAATATTCTTCTCTACTGTTTAAACATCTTATGGAAATTCATCCTTATTATTATTATTATTTTAAATTTTTAATTGAAGAATAATTGCTTTACAATATTCTGGGTTTCTCCTATATAACATCAATTTCAACCATAAACATATATATATATATATATATATATCCCCTCCCTCTTGAACTTCCCTTCCAGCCCCCCCATACACACCCCATCCCAGCCCTCTAGATTGTCACAGAGCACCAGGCTGAGTTCCCTGTGTTATACATCAAATTTGCACCAGCTATCTGTTTTACACATAGTACTGACCATTCAGGTATGACCTAAATCAAATCCTTTATGACTATACAGAGGAAGTGACAATAGATTCGAGGGATTAGATCTGATAGACAGAGTGCCTGAAGAACTATAGGCGGAGGTTCAGGGCACTGCACAGGAGGCAAGACCATCCCCAAGAAAAAGAAATGCAAAAAGTCAAAATGGCTGTCTGAGGAGGCCTTACAAATAGCTGAGAAAAGAAGAGAAACAAAAGGCAAAGGAGAAAAGGAAAGAAATACCCATTTGAATGCAGAGTTCCAAAGAATAGCAAGGAGAGATAAGAAAGCCTTCCTCACAATGCAAAGAGAGGAAAAAAATAGAATGGGAAAGACTAGAGATCTCAAGAAAATTAGAGATACCAAGGGAGCATTTCATGCAAAGATGGGCTTGATAAAGGACAGAAATGGTATGGACCTAACAGAAGCAGAAGATATTAAGAAGAGATAGCAAGAATACACAGAAGAACTGTACAAAAAAGATCTTTATGACCCAGATAATCATGATGGTGTGATCACTCACCTAAAAACAGACATCCTAGAATGTAAA
>SJYC01010074.1:0-17476 GCA_006408675.1 Madoqua kirkii | reverse complement strand
GAAGCCTGGCATGCTGCAGTCCATGGGGTCGCAAAGAGTCACACATGACTGATCAACTGAACTGAACTGAACTGACTTATTTTAATGAAAAAAAAGTGTGGCACTTCCGATTGAGAAAAGAAAGGTAAGGATGGAGGGTAGATTTGCCCAAGGACTCATGAGAAAATTCAATCCAGGAGAGAGGGAAGAAAATCAGTAAGGTAAGTAGGCTACAATATTCAGGAATGTTTAGGCAGTAAAAACACCAACCAGGATGAGAAACAGTGCCATCCCCCCATCTCTGCTAGGCTGATGGTCCCCAGGCAAAATGTCTGAACTGCTAGCTCAGGAGAAAGGTGAGGGACTTGTTAGACAGAGCCGCCTGGGCTTCCCAAACCATTTTCCAAAAGTATGGATGGCAAAAAGCTATCCCAAGAGGTAGCTGCTCCCACGACCACAGGCGAGCAGGTTTGCAGACTGTTTCAGGTGTTCCGTACCACTATTCCTGAATGTGCAGCCCACATATGTCATACACAAGGAAGCTTGGGTCTGCCTGTAGCCTGTTGACAGAAGAAATGGTCTGTGGGGGATAAACCTAAGGAGAAATCATCACATCGCAGAATACTTTGTGTTGAAAAGAAATTGTATAGTCCTTCCCCCTCCCTGTCCTCCAGAAAAGTCTTTTTATTTTCTAAAGGGCATGATGCTTAAATCGTTCCAACCAGGGCTCTGCACAGCTCTTCAAAGGGGCTTCTGTGGCTGCCCTTGGGAGATGGTGCCAAAACACATTAGATTTTGAAGCTCTAATTTGAAAAAATGTTTCTAATTCAGATCCTCCAGTTTCCTTTAGTAAATTTCACAGTATTATTTCTCATTACACTTCCTCTTGGCACTATATATAATCCTACCCTTCTTCTTACCCTTCAGATGGCAGTCAAGAGTTATTGCATCGCTCCAATTTATCACTTAGCTAAGACATATAAAGCATAGTGAGTTATTTTAGCCACCTTTTTCAGGATTAAATGCTTAATATGATCTCTTTATCGTCCCCAGCACTTTTCTGGCAGAAGATCGCAAAGTTGGAAGGAATTTTAAAGATCATCCTTAGTCTGGCCACCTAATTAATATCTAAATCCCATTCTCCCAGAAGACCAGTAAGAATACCCCAATGGCTACTCAGCCTTCATGTAATTTAGTACCTTGTGAAGTAACTTTTTCTTTGCCCAGAGGAGATGTATTTTTTGTTCTTTTGTTGTTGTTGTTGTTGTTGTTCTGGTGGGGAGAAAAAAATTATAGCTTCCAACTATTGCTCTTGGCAATAAACAGAAATCTGCTCTTCACACATGCAGCCAGTCAAGTATTGAAAACAAGTTTCAAGCTCATTGACTATCCCCAAGACTCTAGCTAAGGTCAGGTAAGAGGACATACATTAAATTTAACTATGAAGTAAGCAATTCACTTACCTATTTACTTATCACGGGAAAAAACACAAAGAAAGCATCCAAGTGCCTCTTCCTGAATTTCCATCTTCCCTGTGCCTTGCTGTGGTCAGTGTGTCCTGCATGTTCTCCCTGGAGAGCCCTTCCTTTACATTTTCCCCTATACTCTCCTTAAGTCTTTACTAGGTGGTTAAAAATCTAATGTGAATATGAACTAACAAGTCAGTACGACAGAATGATTTAGCCTCTTCTGATAACATCATTTTATAAGAGACTGCCAAGTCATGCATGCTCAGTCATTCAATAGTGTCCAATTCTTTGAGACCCCATGGACTATAGCCTGCCAGTTTCCTCTGTCCACGGGATTTTCTAGGCAAGAATACTGAAGTGAGTTGCTACTTTCTTCTCCAGGGAGATTTGATCTTCCTGAACCAGGGATTGAACCCATGTCTCCTGTGTCTCTTGCATTGGCAGGCAGATTCTTTACCTCTTGAACCACCTAGAAGCTTGAGAACACCAATATTCATCACAAACAAGCACAGGCTGTTGGAAATATCAGATGACCTGGTAGTTTGAAAGGAGTGAGATCCTGAGCTTTGGGGAGGAATTTTGATCCTTTTAGATGTAAACCATTTGTCTAGCCTAGGGCTCAGTGCTGGAGAGTAATAGTAATGTGCTTCAGATTCTGGAATAAACCTCCATTTCAACTTTGAAAGAATCACTTATGTTATTTGTTTGGGGGATGACTCACCACTTCTGGCATAAGCTGTACATCAGCTCAGCTGAATTGCGTTTACATCTGGAAAGTAAGAAGCTTACCATAAGCATTCTCCCCTGATTACTCATATATTCAAGGGAAGAAAGTCTTGACTGTATCTCTACCCTCATTCCTAGAAATCCCTTCATTCTGTGGACCGAGACACCCATCAGTTCAGCAGGACTCTGACTGATGAGTAGTTAAAGGTCTCCCAGGAAGGAAGCATCCTGTGGTTAGCTTTGCCAGCATGGCACTTAAATACACCGGTGTGTCTCCCTATCCTTCCGGATTCAAAACCCTCTCCTCACCTTTTTTTGTGCCTCCCGTGAAGGCATTTGCATTCTCCTGACCCTTCTATCTTAATCTTTGCCAGGTAAGCTCTCCCCTCAAAGAAACCCAGAGGTTCCATTTGCTTCCAGAATAAAAGTTAAACTCTAACCAGATCTTATAGATTCTTCATGAGTTAAGCTTCTCCTGCTTTTCTGGGCTGATCTCCCACATTCCCTTCACAAATCCTCTGACTTAGGCAGAATTCGTCATGGGACTTACCTTCCACGGAGGCTCAGGAGGTAAAAAAATATGCCTACAATGTAGGAGACCAGGGTTCAATCCCTAGGTTGGGAAGATTCCCCTGGAGAAGGAAATAGCAACCCATTCCAGTAATCTTACCTGGCGAATTCCATGGACAGAGGCGCCTGATGGGCTACAAAGTCCATGGGATCACAAAGAGTCAGAGATGACTGAGTGACTAACACTTTAATTTTCAGATACACAGACACTTTCACACCAGCCCTTGATGTCCTTTCTGCCTGAAATGCCCTTTGCTACTTGTTTCCAAAGGCATATATTCTCCTGCCCTTCAGAGTCAAACACTAATGCTTCAGTCAAGGGTTCTTGTATACTGCTCCTAACACTTCCTTCTAAACTCTCAGGGAATTGGCTTTATTACTTTTTTGTGGTATTTACATACAACCCAACTTGCATGATTTTATCATCTTCCTACCTGCCTATAATAACCTCTTACACCAGCACCTAGTTCTGTGTTTGAGTCCAGTGGCATTTGGTGCTTAGCAGATGGCATCAAGCTTAAGCTAGTAACTTAAGCTTATTCGTAACCTCAGATTCCAATGAAAAAGAAATACGAAATAGATATATAAATGGCACACACACATGTGCATTTTAGGCCCAAGACCAGTGTTTTAGAATCTTGACCTCAGGCACTAGATCCAAGGCATTTTTGTGGTTGAATCACTAAATCCTATATATATATATATTACTATTAGAAGAAAATGAACAAGCTCATCACTTGCTCACATAAAGTTTTAGTACTGTTAAACCATCTGTAAACTCTTTTACTTTTCATTCTTTGCTGGGTTGTGACAACATTGTATTCCATCGGTGCCCTTCATTCTCTTTAACACTTCTGTGCTCTTGTCTTAAAGTTCTTAGAGTCGCTGCAGAATCCCACTGTTTCTTGTAATCAGTGAGAAAAATGGAATAGTTCAATTTCCCACCAATATCACTCTAGGTAATCTTCCTTTGCTGCTAATTCTGGAAAGGACAGGAAAACACAAAGAAAACACCAAAAGGCTATTTCCTGAAATAATTCCATTCTCCCAGATCCTTTCGCAAAAGTGACAGCAGAAACAGAAGAGACGACATACAGCTTCCAAAAGCTAATGACAGTGCCACCATCCAGGGCTGCAATAATTGAGTTTTAATGTCCTGAGCTGTTGCTGGTCATAAATCCTCTATATGCAAAACGCCAGCCCCTGCTAGGCAAGATGAATGGTTAGCAGTGTATATAATATTTATTAAACCCCCTTTAATGTTGCTTGGCAATCTGTGCTACCATCAAACAAGTTGAAATAATTGACATTTAGCACATCAACCTGCTTTTGACTGAGAAGCATGACATTCATGTAGATAGTAAACATTTGGCAATTGCTGTAAATGTCTCCAAATTTAACGTCATGACCTTTTCTCAGGTAAATGTTTTTGGATAAAATGTAAATAATGATTCACTGTATGTCAAATACCACAGTATGTCAAATACCGTGCAATGTCAAGTTTACTGTCTTGTTACCCTCCAGAGGTTCATAGATTGGTTGACCTGTTGCATCTTTCAGTGAGTTTTATATTAAAGCTCACCATTATTTATTATAATTTATTGGCTTTCCAAACTTTGCCCCCTACAATATTTCTGATTAAGAAGTGCAGCTTGGTTCCATTGTTTAATTAAATGAAACTTGGCATTTTAAAAATCCATACCACAGTATGAAAAAATTAATTCTATTTCTGAGACTTCTAAGTACAAAGAAACACACATGCCTCAGAATCTTTGGAAGGAGAGACTGCAAATCTCAAAGAAAGTATGGCTAATGGATTCAAGGGGCCCGTTTCTTCATCTTTGGTCTCTTCTCCAATCAATGACAAATCCTAATGTTATGAAAGTGTAACGCAACTGCATCCAATCGTGCGGCTTTATAAAAACTCATCCTCATTCATCACGTGAAAAGGATCACTCTAATTAATAGTGCGTAGGTCCTTTGTTACTACATTTAAATCTCTTTCCTAAGAGGAGTCCTGTTTTTCCGATGCGCTCTCTTTGTACACACTAAGTGCGCATGGAATTTTTTTCATGAGATCTTCCATTCCTTGAATTTAACAAAGTATTCTAGACAGAGCATTTCACGACTGTCAGTGGTTCACTGGGCTATTTTAATGTGGTAATAGAAACAGATATGCATTGATGCGCCAAGAATAAAATGAAATAGATTAAATATTTTTTTCTGCTGTTGAAAGATAAGATAGGCATTTCAGTCCAATTTCTAGAGAGACTCCTACAGAGGAACTCGGATAAGCAGTTAAAAAAATAAGTAGGTATGAATTCTTTTTTGGAATTGCAGTTCGGTTGATTTGTAATATTTCGGATGTGCAGCAAAGTGACCCCATTGTCACAGGCAGTGAGCCCTGCTTGCTCAGTCTCTCCAGTCTTGTCTGACTCTCTGAGACCTGTAGACTATAGTCTGCCAGGCACCTCATCCTTGCGATTCTCCAAGCAAGAATACTGGAGTGGGCTGCCATACCTGCCTCCAGGGGAATCATCCTGACCCAGGGGTCAAACCCTCATCTCTCATGTCTCCTGCATTGGCAGGTAGATTCTTTATCACCAACGCCACCTGAGAAGTTCCAAAAAAAATTTTTTAAGAAAGAAGAAATGGATATAAAGACTCATTTTGTATCTGATATACATTTTGCATTTTGGTTATCCTGTATTAAACAGTTTTTTCAACAGAATTTTTTGAACATCTACTCTGAGCAAAGTTTAGAATATTGTGACTTTCACTCGGGATAAGGCACTGAGCTACCTTCCCTCAGAGCTACAGTCTGGGGAAAACTTTACACTTCTCTTTGTTTCCACAACACCAAGTCACAGTTAAAGCTGTTGAAACCTTGGAGATCACTTCTTCCAACAAGTGGAAGAAGTTTTCATTTTCTCCGTTAAGAACTTCAATCCCAGGATTTCTCTCTGACTTGTCCAAAGTTGCACACTTCCAGCAGCAGATTGAAATGAGAATCAAGGTCTCCTGCCTCCTAGGGGACTTATAGTCCTCCCATTGTCCACCTAATTTATCTCTTAGTCCATTTAAAATTAACTTCAAAATGGAACCTCATACAAAAGTTTGGGAAAAGTTATCTGATACTTATACAATTGCCATTATGGGAAAACACAACAAACTCTCTTTAGACATTTAAATATGTCTTAAGAATATTATCAGATTGTGGTTAAAAACTATAGTGATGATAATATCAAACTCCTTTATCATGCCTCTTAGCTTCCAGATATACTTCTAAGGCTTTTATATATATTAACATATTTAATCCTCACAACATTGTAGGGCAGGTGCTATTTACACTCACTTTACTGATTATAAAAAAGAAAGTGAGGCACAAAGAAGTAAAGAAACTAGCACTTAAAATGTTCCTCAAGTTAATGAGTCAGAGCAACCATCAAAAAGAATAAACGGACAATGTGTATTGATACTGTATGACTTCCACAGTATATTGTTAGGTGGAAGATACCTATTCAAGTGTATGCATAAGTTTATATACATATGTACCTATATGTGTGTGTGTGGTTCTATTGTTTGTTTTTTTAATCACCAAGGAAGATGGTCAAAAATATACTTTCCATACTACTTAGCCATTAAAAAGAAATGAAACAATGCCATGAATGAAGAATGAAATGCAATTAAATGCATTTAAATGCAATTTAAAAAGAATGAAATGGCAGCAATATGGATGAACCTAGATATTATGATACTAAGTCAAGGCTATGGTTTCCCCAATGGTCATGTATGGATGTGAGAGTTGGACTGTGAAGAAAGCTGAGTGCCGAAGAATTGATGCTTTCGAACTGGGATGTTGGAGAAGACTCTTGAGAGTCCCTTGGACTGCAAGGAAATCCAACCAGTCCATTCTGAAGGAGATCAACCCTGAGATTTCTTTGGAAGGAATGATGCTAAAGCTGAAACCCCAGTACTTTGGCTACCTCATACGAAGAGTTGACTCACTGTAAAAGCCTCTGATGCTGGGAGGGATTGGGGGCAGGAGGAAAAGGGGACGACCGAGGATGAGATGGCTGGATGGCATCACTGACTCAATAGACGTGAGTTTGAGTGAACTCCGGGAGTTGGTGATGGACAGGGAGGCCTGGCGTGCTGTGATTCATGGGGACACAAAGAGTCAGACATGACTGAGCGACTGAACTGAACTGAACTGAAGTAAATCAGAAAAAGAAAGACAGATACCATATGATATCACTTATATGTGGAATCTAAATTACAACACAAATGAACTAACCAGAAAGAGCCTCACAGACACAGAGAACAGACTTGTGGTTGCTGGGTAGAGAGAGATAATTTGGGAGTCTGGGATTCACAGATACTATTATATATAGGATGAAGAAACAACAAGATCCTACTGTATAGCACAGGGAACTAGATCATATGGATGTGAGAGTTGGACTGTGAAGAAAGCTGAGTGCCGAAGAATTGATGCTTTCGAACTGGGATGTTGGAGAAGACTCTTGAGAGTCCCTTGGACTGCAAGGAAATCCAACCAGTCCATTCTGAAGGAGATCAACCCTGAGATTTCTTTGGAAGGAATGATGCTAAAGCTGAAACCCCAGTACTTTGGCTACCTCATACGAAGAGTTGACTCACTGTAAAAGCCTCTGATGCTGGGAGGGATTGGGGGCAGGAGGAAAAGGGGACGACCGAGGATGAGATGGCTGGATGGCATCACTGACTCAATAGACGTGAGTTTGAGTGAACTCCGGGAGTTGGTGATGGACAGGGAGGCCTGGCGTGCTGTGATTCATGGGGACACAAAGAGTCAGACATGACTGAGCGACTGAACTGAACTGAACTGAAGTAAATCAGAAAAAGAAAGACAGATACCATATGATATCACTTATATGTGGAATCTAAATTACAACACAAATGAACTAACCAGAAAGAGCCTCACAGACACAGAGAACAGACTTGTGGTTGCTGGGTAGAGAGAGATAATTTGGGAGTCTGGGATTCACAGATACTATTATATATAGGATGAAGAAACAACAAGATCCTACTGTATAGCACAGGGAACTAGATCCAATATCCTGTGATAAACCAGAATAGAAGAAAATATGAGAAAGAATGTGGACATACATGTATATATTAATATAGCTGAATTACTTTGCTGTACAACAAAAATAACAACATTGCAGTTCAACTATACTTCAATAAAATAAATTAAAAATAAAATATATAGATACTTTCAAGTGTCCTAAGTCTAAATTAGAATTTCTCTGGATGAGGTCTGCACCCATGGATCATAAACAGATGCTTCATCTGCACACACTTGGTTAAGATTGCCTACCCTAGTACAACCAAACTCAGCAGGGAAACCGTATTCTAATTAGTTGATTAGAATACATTACCCTAAGTTATGAAATCCAATAACCTTAAAATTCTCCAGAGTTATTTACAGGTATATAAATATATCCTACGTCATGTACAAGGAAAGGACACATGACCAGGAGCAGGAGCTTTCAGCCCATTGTTAACACTGGGCATCCATAAAGTCACTCCTGTCACCAATATACCAGAAAAGCAGGGTTCAGAATTTTAATTGTCAGTCTCCGATTTAGACCACTGAACTGCAATGTGCTTTAAGGTTAAACTAAATTTTAAATTCAGTTCACTTGAAGGAGTTCATTGGTGACCTTTGAGAAATCAATTGTGTAGTATCCCAGGCAAAAAGATGATCTAACTTCCCTATAAATTGAAGACCTTAAATGATGTGTGCCATCTCTACCAAATATATTGGGAGAGCATTTGCTTGGTTCAAGTTAGTGACAGCCTCTTAAGTCCTGATGGGGAACTCTTTGAGTCTCTGCGGAAAGAGGGATGAACACTGAGAGTCAGCTCTGAGTCTGGTTCTCCAGAGAAACAGAGCAATTTTTATAGACACGATTTTGGCCTCACTCACTCATTGTTTTGATTACTTAAATAAAAATTCAGTTCACTCTTTGATTAAAATCATTATTTTTAAAGGAATACATTTTCTCTTTGGAAAAAAAGAATAGGTGAACGTGGTTTCCTCTAGACAAACTTGAGAGGTCGTCATGGAGACAGTCTTCAGAATGTAGACACAGACAATGGAGGCTGTCACCATGAACTGTCACAATGATCGAATGAATTCACCTCCCACAAGTGGCCATGGCTTTCTGTCTGTCAGGGGCCCAGGATCTCTGAACATCCAGATTCAAGAGTTCCCTTCCTATGGCTGAAATTTGTTTCTACTAAATTTCATATTGAGGCCAGTGGACCTCCCTACATGACTGTACAACCTGTTGCTAAGAGATTCCCTCTCTAGAGACCCCTGACTGGAGAGATCCAAGCCCTCCTAGTCCCAAGAAAACACAAACCAGGCCACAAACCACATTAGCCGAGATAGTGGTCCTCCCTTGAAATAACTCCGTGATTGGCTGCAGCCTAATTTAAGTGGCATTTATTAGTATAATAAATCCACTAATGAGATAAGCAACTGAGAGCAACATTTAGACAAAGTAAGAGGACCCTTGTTTTGTGAGATCAGTAGAAGCTTAAAAGAAAACTGAGAACTGGTCCAGAAGATAAGGACAGAAGTGTTAAGACGTCTTGCATTTCATCTGTTTCCAGGGAGAGCTTGTCAGCTCCTCTCTGACTCTCGGTAAACTGCTCAAGTCCCAGCTCCGATCTGCCCAGCCAGCAGAGTTAAACACTGCTTCTCAGGACAGCCTTATATAAATAAGTTATGGACAATATATTGCGAGCTTCTACTACCTAATAACATCATGTATTTTTTATGTGTTCTTGGGATTCATAAGTGGGGGCATATCCATTGAGATGGATAATGGCTGTGCTCTTTAGTTTATGCACTTAGCCTTTTTATTGAGAACTGCATTAATCTTGTATTTCATAATGGTGAATGCCAGAGAGGTGTCTCCCTCTTTGACAAGAAAAAAAATCCTGTTTTGATGTCCAATGTACTTGCTACTTCAGTTCGTCCCCTGCTTAGACAGTTTTTATTAGTATAAGTGTTTTTAGAAGCACACAGCAAAAGTTAGAATCTAAGGAGATCAAATTCCTATGGAGTAGATTTATGATCCAATATGAAAAATTCTTGTACTTTGAGATGTCGTCCCCAAAGTCAAGAAGGATTTGATATCAGAATGTTTTTAAATTATTTCCTGGAGGAGGTCTAATACAAGTGCCTAGAGATGCTAGGACTCCAACAAATGGAGTTAAATTTCAAATTAATCTGCATTGATATCAAGGAGTATTAGGTGATTCGACCATCATTAGTTTCAAATCATTATATAGATTATGTAGCTATTTTATACTAAATATAAACACAATGGCGAAACACAGAACTGTTATTTGTTTTAAATAGGCTCTAATTTTGACTATTCCTGGTATGAAGGATTTTCTTAACTCCCCTGAAATAAGTAATGCTACAAATGTGCGGACAAAAACTCGTTAGTGCAAATATACCATTACACCACCATAGAAAAGAAAACTTCCACAAATATGGGCTTTGTGCAACTGCAAATCTACCTGGATTTTCTAACACATTTCTTAGTTCACAAGACATCAGAGACTAAAGGAACCATGAGAGATAAACTAGTCTAGCACCCTTATTTTATACTGGACACATCTGAGTGGGTAAGCGGATTATCACAAAGCTGTTTGAAGGAAGAGATTACATAAAGATGCAGAACTGTCTTCTAGAACAATATCCTTCCCACCAGGCCATCTCGTCCACACAGTCATAGAAAATCAAAGCTGTTGTGTGTGCATGGAAGTACCTGCCATCCCTTGAGACATTTTTATAAAACTAATCAGAGCTTTCACCTCTATACCATCAAATGACTCCATTAGACAAATTTTCATTTTAAACTTAAGGATGTGATTAAGACTACCAGAATGAGCATCAAGAGGTCAAATCTAATCATTGTATTTATATCACTGTTAAAGATTATAATGTTGCACTGTTAGTGGAAATATAAATTGGTGCATCACTATGAAAAATAGCAGGGAGATTCCTCCAAAAGCTGAAAATAGAACTACCATGTGGCCCAACACTTCAACTTCTGGGTATTTATCTAAAGGAAGAAAGATCATTGTCTCAGAGAGGTATCTGCACCTCCATGTTAATTGCAGCCTAATTTATAATAGCCAAGACTGGAAACAACCTCAGTGTCCACCGACAGATAAATGGACAAAGGGAATGTAGTATGTACATGTATATATTCAGCCATATAAAGAAGAAAACGCTGCCATTTGTGACAGCATGAGAAGTGGATCTTGAAACATTATGCTATGCGAAATAGGTCAGGGAGACAAAGACAAATCCTTGTATAATCTCACTTACATGTGGAACCTTCAAAAAATTGAATTCCTAGACACAGAGAACAGATTAGAGATTGCCAGAGGTAGGGTGAGGATCGGACAAAATGGGTGAAGGTGGTCAAAGGTACAAACTCCCAGCTATATGATGTCCTGAGGGTACTGGGTATAGCATGGTGATGATAGCTACCAATATTGCACTGTATATTTGAAACTTGCTAAGGGAGTGAGTCCAAAAAGTTCTTACATGAGAAAAAAATTCTAACTCTTATCTGATTATGAATGTTTACTAAAATTATTGTGGAAAACATTCCACAATAAACCATTAGGTTGTCTACCTAAAACTAATCTAATGGTATGTATCAATTATATCTCAAATTTTAAAATTAAAATATATGTATATTTAAAATAAATTGAGCAACCATGTGTGCCAGTAGTTATAATTTATGGAGCACCTATCATGTGCCAGGCCCTTATAAAGGGCCATTTTTTTCCCCATTTAATTTTCAGCACAAAGCTACAAGATGGATAGTATTTATTATTCCAGTATGCAGCTGAAGAAAGAGAAGGTCAAAGAGAACTTGATCAAGATCATATTGCTGGGGAATTCAGGGAGTTTGAGTAAGAATCCCCTGTTATCCTTGCTTGGCACTGCAATAAACACTTCTCTGCTCAAATATATATTTACATATATATATATTTTTTAATCTTATTGCTATCCAAAGATAGGTCAAAGTTTATATCTTGGCAATCTTGTTCCAGAGCCTTTGCACAGAAGGAATCCAAGGGAAACTCATTAAGAACCTGACTTGGGCAAGATTTAGGACTAGTCTATCTTCACAAGAGAAACAACTTCACAAGATTTGAAAGCTCTTCTTCCATTAGACTCATCAATTGCTCTCAATTTCTTATGCAAACGAATTTGCAAATATATAAATGCCAACTCACAGCAGAAATGCAAACCTGATAAATCTGTAATGAGTGCAACCCTTATTAATAGCCTATGGTTCCAATGAGAAATCTTCTTGTAATTTACAACAGAGGCATAATTATTCTATTTCCCATAAATGGCTACTGTAGTGATACCAAGTTTGTAGCTTGTCACATGGATGATAACACAAGACATATGTAGCTGTTCATTTGTAACAAGTCAGATACATTGTGAGTATTCCCTAGCAATAACATTATGAAATATATTTATGAATTTAGGGGGACATTTGCTTAATGTCACAAATTAAAATATCAAACACCAAGTAAATATGGTAGACCATGAACTGTAACATACAAATGAAATGTTATACATTTTGTAACTTTTGTCTTGCTACCTCTATATTTATCCGTTTGTGCTATGCTTCAAGTTAATGTCAGAGTGACAAACGTCACCACTCACAGTCACCCCTCCTGTGAAGAGAACTATTTATATCAGTGTAGTTATGAAGTGAAGAATGATATCTGGAAATACTTTGGAGTCCTACCTATGAAACATTGGTATAAAAACCAAGGAATGGCTTAATTACCTGATGGCATTATTTTACTTTAAAACTCTAAAATATTGGTAATGAGGTGATGTACTGATTGATGACACCTTTGTTATATATTGAAAGGTCACTTGATTTTACGGACTTTTGTGGACATGTGTTTTAAGTAATTGTGTTCTATGTATCAATGAAATCAAATACATAATATCAGAAAAGATGCTCTAGCCTAATTTTGCACTATCTCTTCTAGACTGAGGGTCACAATTATGTGTTTTCACATTCACCTAATATGCTCAGTTGTGTCTTGGATACATCTAAGATGACGGAAAATGGTGTAATGAACCTTAAGTTTGCGATCCTCAGGTTTGCCACATAAGTCTGTTTTCTTCTTATTGGTCTGCATTGTCTATTTACTGTCAGTCTCTCCCTCTGCCTAATTATAAGCTCCTTGAGATGATGATTGAGTCTTCTTCCTCTTTGAATCTCATATTCCTCTTTGGATTTTCAATGCCGGCACATATCTTGAAAACAATAGGCATGTGATATCTATTTGAGGAATGAAGAAAGGAAGAAAAGAGAGAGAGAGGAAAAGAGTTATGGAAGGGAGGGAGAACAGGAGGGAGGGAAGAAAGAAGGAAGGAAGAGAGGAGACAGGAATGGATTCTGCTGTATCCTCTTCATAAACTAACAGGCTCCACCCTTGTAGTCCCAGCAATGATACATATATGAAGAAAATGTGAATTTCTCGATGAAGATATTCACACAGATACAAGTGATACCAAGAAAAGACATCAGCATAATGTTCTGCTACTATGAAACTTAGAGAAAATTCCTCTGGTTACAGTGTACTTGGATTTCTATTTAATTAAGATCATGCTATTCATTGTTTTTGAATAGTAATTTTAAAATATTCAAATGGTGTTTATTAAGTATTTAGTATAGTCTGATATTATGCTAAACACTGAAAGAAAAGCAAAAGAAGTTATGCAATCATACATTCATTCAGCATTTATTGAGTATTTAGTAATTTGCCAGATGTGTTGAACACTTTCCTGCCCTTGAGATAATTACATTGTTCCTGGAAAGCCAGAGCATGCAAGTGTAAAACAGAACAGAGATAAATATAAGCATTTAATGATAAAAGCAATATTAGCCAGTATTTAGTAAGTGCTTACTATGTGTTGGTTAAGGAGCCAAGAATTATACATGCATTACTTTATTTAATGTTCACTGTAATTTATACACACACAGTACTTTATAGTCATGCCATTGAAATACTCATTTTATAGCTAAGAAAGCTCAGCCCAAAACAGTTAAATAATTTGCCAAAGTCATCAGCAATTAATTTGACTCAATGGTCTTTCTCACTCCTAAATTCATACACTTAAACATTTGGTTCTACCACCCCTGATCACTGCCTAAATTTTTGGATGTAGGTAATAAACTCTAAAGCTGAGCATGGAAGAATTAGTGCTTTTGAACTGTGGTGTTGGAGAAGACTCTTTAGCGTCCCTTGGACTGCAAGGAGATCCAACCAGTCCATTCTAAAGGAGATCAGCCCTGGGTGTTCTTTGGAAGGAATCATGCTAAAGCTGAAACTGCAGTACTTTGGCCATCTCATGTGAAGAATTGACTCATTAGAAAAGACTCTGATGCTGGGAGGGATTGGGAGAAGGAGGAAAAGGGGACGACAGAGGATGAGATGGCTGGATGGCATTACAGATTCAATGGACATGAGTTTGAGTGAACTCTGGGAGTTGGTGATGGACAGGGAGGCCTGGCGTGCTGTGATTCATGAGGTTGCAAAGAGTCGGACATGACTGAGTGACTGAACTGAACTGAATATACTCTAAGGAATAGAGATTTTGTTTGGGCTAAAATTAATTTTTAAGTGATATGGAAGAGGCAAAACTTGAGATACCAATCTTGAAGTGTGGGCATGATGTTTATTACTTGAATAAATAGAGGAAAGAATTGATCACATCAAAGCGAAAGCAGGGGATAGTAAATCCAAAAATGTCAAATGCAAATTTATATGAAATGAGATCTGTCTATGAGCAAATAATTTAATGGGATGGAAGTTTGGGTCCATAAGTTTACCAAGACCAATGGATATGCTTAAGATGTCAACATAGAGATGAACCACCATCCTCCTCTCCCATATCAGCCCTTAGTTAATGGCACCAGATTCTGTTTCCATTTGAATATGTGTTCCCCCTTTCACCTCCATCTCCAAAACTTTAGTTCCCAGCTATGGAATATTTTTCTTGGATTCATGCTCCAATGTAACTTACTTAATGCTGCCATGCAAAGTATTAAATCCCTCTGTAATTCCCAGTTTTTCTATTAGAGAAGTGAACAGGACAATAAAACCTGTTTCAAGGCTAGTATATGCATCAAATAAGATAATACATGTAAAGTATATAGCTCAGTACCGTTTACCTGGCACATTGTATCAACTCAGTGAATATCAGTTTTGCCATCTTATCTCATCTTTTTTATGATCTGTCTCCTCTGTTTACCACCTCTTGAAATATGGCTAGAGTGAATCTTTCCAAAGAAACCGTATATCATCATTTCAGTTTGCTGCTTTAAAATTTTCCAGTGATTTCTCATTGCAACCAGGATGAAATCCCAATCACTTAGTCTGGTACTAACCTTATAGGCCATTCATTGGTAGATTAATTTAATTTTTAAAATAAGTAAGTCCATCCTATGTGCTAGGAACTATTCTTCACATGTCACAAAAACAACAACAAACCTGGTAATTCAGCATCTAGAGCTCAGGACAAAGTTCTGGATCAGAATGGTTTGGAGTTCGTCATCATTATGGCAAAACCATGGGCATGGTTGCAATTGCTGATGAAGAACTTAAAGCTTGAGGAGGGAAAAGGGTCAAGAATAAAACCTTTGGGATTCTCAGCACCTGGTATTGATAGGGATAGACAGAGGAAGGAGAGTCCATGAAGGAAATTAGAAAGACCAATCAGGAGAAATTGAATGGGAACAGACAAGACTGATATTAAAGACAAGGGGGAGGACGCAAGGAAGGAAAAAGTTGTCAACCACATAAGTAAGCAGACCCTGCAAGGAGAAAGCCAGCAGTAATGTGTGCCCTGGCGAGGGTGGAAACCTAACCACAGCAGCTACAAAAGAAAATGGCAAGTGAGAAAATGGAAGCAGGGTTATGGGCTATATTTCTAGGTGCTTCTTGGTAAAATGAAAAAGATAAATCCCTCTATTCCCACTCCTGCATCTCCACTCAGCCAGAAGTTGAATTTTCTTTTCAGAAAGACTTCATAGGTCAGTGGCTTTCAACCCTGGCTCCTATTTAGAATTACTTCAAGAGAATTTAAGAGAAAATGACACCCAGGCCAAGTGCCAAAAATCTTATCCAAATGATTTTGAAATAGATATGACACTGATATTGTTTTAAAGCTTCAAAAGTGATTCAAATTTGCAGCCAGGTTTAAGTGGGCAACAAGCAAAAAACCAATTACAAGCCACCTGGCTATCTCATGAAAGATGTGGGCAGAAAATCCTGTTACATGGCAGGGACTTTGAGAAACATTAACTATTATGTTTTATGCATTTACACTGCACCGTGCCCAGGAATTCACATATACTATCTTAATGTATCCTTGGAATCACCTTATGTGTGTGATATTCATCCCATTGTGTGGCTGTGGAAACTAAAGCTCAGGAAGGTTGGAATTTTAGCCAGTGTTAGCCAGCTGGTGAGAACAGAGCCAGGATTCACAGGAACTCATTCTGTTGAATCTGGTACCCTGTATGCCTAACCTGCTCAACCAAGTAACCAAGTGAAGTTGCTCAGTTGCGTCCAACTCTTTGCGACCACATGGACTATAGCCTACCAGGCTTCTCTGTCCATGGGATTTTCCAGGCAAGGATACTGAAGTGGGTTGCCATTTCCTTCTCCAGGGGATCTTCCCAACCTAGGGATTGAACCTGGGTCTTCCACATTGCAGGCAGATGCTTTACCCTCTGAGCCACCCAGGAAGCTTGCACTGTGGCTGGCATCACAGAATGATCAAATAATTCATTTCTGTGGCTATATAGACAAAAGCTAAAAACCAGAAGTGAAAACTTAAGACTAACAACACTAACTCTACTGAAGTTTCTACTAGAATATTCAGGAATACCATATTGTCAGTTTCCAAAATTATCCCTCCATCATTTACTTGGCTAACTCTATACTGCTGAAATTTAATTAACAGGTCCAACACAGTCCAGATAAACCACTAGACAGATAATTAAGAAGTGAAAACTTAAGACTAACAACACTAACTCTACTGAAGTTTCTACTAGAATATTCAGGAATACCATATTGTCAGTTTCCAAAATTATCCCTCCATCATTTACTTGGCTAACTCTATACTGCTGAAATTTAATTAACAGGTCCAACACAATCCAGATAAACCACTAGACAGATAATTAATTTTGCTTAAACTAAACCTGAACCTGAATGGCACTTCTATTCTACCTTCCTAAGTGACCCAAAACTGAACGGATGCAATGACATAAACCTAAATAATGATTTAGTAGAGCAATTACCAAAAGTTTAAAATTTTCTCCTAAATCATCTGCATGATAGAGAGTCCTAAATTTGCACATCACTGAAAGTTTGTAAATTATTCAAGAGAGGTGAGCAGAAGAGTATCACCAGCCACCTTAAACTGTAACTCATTGTAATTGTAACTAATATTCATGTCATGGCACACACACACAAATCGCACCTGTCCTCAAGAAGTAGACCTAAATATGTTAGCATGCGTGTTCATGCATGCAGTACTCACATGTTCCCCAACATGGAACCTCTTGGGTCAACCCCAGCATCTACAATTGTGCTAACAGCCACAG
>SJYC01010073.1:0-22014 GCA_006408675.1 Madoqua kirkii | reverse complement strand
TTATTAATTCATGCAATTATTTACTATTTTAAGTACTCTTCTATATACCCACTATTTCCTGAAAATTGATAGTTAGACCTAGAAACCTGATCATATTCATTATTTTGTTTGGCAAAAATACTTTATAATGTTATATACCATGATGAGATTCATAATGCCTGGTTGAATTTCTTGTTTTGATGTTACCAGTTAGTGATAAAAATTGCCTGTGCTGTGTGCTAAGTCATTTCAGTTTTGTCCAACTCTTTGTGACACTCTAGCCCACTAGGCTCCTCTGTCCATGGAATTCTCCAGGCAGGAATGCTGGAGTGGGTTGCCATATGCTTGTCCAGGGGATCTTCCTGAACCCGTGTCTCTTCTGTCTCCTGCATTTGCAGGTGGGTCTTTACCACTAGCTCCACCTGGGAAGTCCTAAAATTTCCCAAATTCACTCAAGTTGAATTTTGAAATGACTGTTTTAATATTATTATTCCTTTTGTATTCGTAAGCTTGAAACCAATCCTCCTAGAGAGAGAAATTTTCTTCATCAATTATTTGGTTACCCCAGGTACAGTTCAAACAGAAAGGATAAGAATGTAAAAATATTTGACTTTTTCCTTTTATTTAAGAGTTTTCAAATGAGTTGGTGCCCCAACCACTTCAAAAGATGACAGAGGAAGTGCTTCCTTTTAATCCCTCATGAACTCACGCATTTCGATACACTTGATATGCTGCTGTCTTTCTTGGTCTGCACAGTGTCCCATCTCTGACCTGTGGGAACTTTCTCAATTTGGCTTTTAAGTCGCTTTGACATGAGTCTTTGATAATTCCCTTGATTTCAGGTATGACAAGGTAGTCCAGGCTCTTATAAACTTCCTGTTCCAGAACTTAAATACTTATCCATGGATTTGTGGCTTCTTTGTTTAGTAAATGGTATTTAGAAACCACAACACAAACCAAGAGATGTTCGTTGCCCATTGCTACTTGGACCCTTCCCACCCTCATGACTGTTTTTGTTTTTTGGTGTGTGTGTGTGTGTGTTTTGTTCATTTGTTTGTTTTTACTAGCATAGTGAAGAACTGACTCATTGGAAAAGATCCTGATGCTGGGAAAGACTGAGGGCAAGAGTAGAAGAGGGAAGCAGAGGATGAGATGGTTGGGTGGCATCACTGATTCAATGGACCTGAGTTTGAGCAAATTCTGGGAGACAGTGAAGGACAGAAAATCCTGGCATGCTACAGCTCATGGAGTCTCAAAGAGTTGGAAATGACTTGGTGACTGGACAAGAAGTGGATAAATCTATCAAGACTTTATACTGAACTTTATATATTTGAACTATTTTTAGGTCAAATCCATAATTATAGAGTTTCTACTTAGCCTCATTGAGGTCATATCTTATCATTTTTCCCATATTGAAATCCTTGGTTCTCAATGACTCAAATATAAATATTCACTTTCTTTATCCTTCGAAGGACACAAGAGTCTTACAGCAATATTACCACTAAAAGTATATTTTAGCTTTTTTAATCTTTATAGATAATACCTCAGATGTAGTTCAAATGCTTTTAAAAATAAGCTGGAATAATTTCTCTTTATGTAGCTATTGCTCCTTTATTCCTAATAATTGAGATGGTAGCTATCTAATTTAATGTCTATGGATTGTCTTGCTTTGTACAAAACCTTGACTGTATGAGAAATTTCCCTATGAAAGGTTATCTCTCAGTCTTAAGGGAAACCCAAAAATTGAGTTCTACTTTCCATGGAACATTTTTCAGTGTATCTGCCAAGATCCTAAAAGTTTCACTGTTTATGAACCGTTTTCACATTAATTTGTGGCTCCATATTTTATTGCCTTTCAGCACAAATTCAAGGTTCCACTCTCAAGGCAATTGCTTCCTCCCACAGTAAGGTATGAATTGGTCTTCTGGGATTACAAGCAGATCTTTCAGTTCTTATTGATAGAATAGTGATGTCACAGCTTCTTCCTTCGGGAAGGTTGCCTGGATCATCTCTTGGGTGTGTGTGGAGCATCTTTCCTGACCTGTAGGTCCTGAGGTGAGTTTCCACACTGGAACCTGCATCCCACCACTACTTCTTTGCTTACTGCACCACTTCATTTTGCTACCTGAAGTTTTCTATTTTTATCATAAATTTCTTTGTTAATATTTAGTAGTAGTTTTGGTGACAATTTCTGTGCATTATAAGTAGTACTGGAGTTCTCTGCATCTGTGGATGCCACATCCTTGATCAGAAGTCCCAGAAATTAAACTTGTACAGATACATTCACACACTCCAGAAAATCCAGGTTCAAATCTGGAAGCTTTCTTTATCCAGATATTTTGATATTTATAAGCAACTGAATAATTGAATCTTTCACCTGGTCGGTTAAGTTCATGTAGGTACACATCCATTTTAATTTGTGGTACTCATTTTAAATGGTTTTTAACCTTTTAATCTATGCTCTGCAATAGTTTGACCTTGATTCACCTTGAGTAACTCAGTGGGGATGCATCTCTCTGAGCATTCGAGATCATGTAATTTACTCATGCACTGATGTACCACAGCCTAATAGATCCTACAGATTTGAAAGCTTTCTCTTTGGGTGTACACCCAGCACTGTTTAGGGACACTATATTTTCTAGTTCATCATTTACTCAATTGTTCTGAAGGAGACTTCACTTGCATTTACGTTATTAGCTTCCTCAAACTCAGCCCCCATCTCTTCTTAAAAGTTTTATTTTTCAAAAGAGAAAGAATCACATGTTTTCAGCACTTACTTTTCCTATGACTTAAACATATCTTAACATGATTTTTAAAAGATATTTTAAAATTAAATTTATCCCTTGACAATTTGATTTGTAGGCTAAGGAGAGCAAAGTTTTACAAATGGAATACTTTTAAATAAATCATAATTAATTAACTATGCAAATATATCAAATAAATGTGGATACATAGTTAGATGACTAATTATCATTCAGAAAGGTTAGAAATTGTAATCCTATTTTTTAGCTTGGTTAATATAATATTATAATTGGGGTTGCTTTGATCATGGGGAATGTCAGAGACAATAATTTTTCAGGCTTGGCTGATTTTGAAATCATATGGTTATGAGTATTAGCAGCTTAATATAAAATGTGGTGCTGTCCACAAAGTTAAAAGAAAATTATTTTTGTCATAATAAGCTATATTAATTTAATTAGTTGTGTATGCAGTTATATTTTTCATTTCAAAATGAAAGCAGAATGGTTGTCGATAGATCTAGTTCTTAAAAAAGAGAAAAAATAGTTCTTTGATATTTTAACTATAGGAAAACATTTTTGTCTCCTTGGGTTTTACTATTTCATACATTCTAGTTATTTTAAGTGCCAGCTAATTCCTGGATCATTCAGTAAGCGTTCATAGGGCCCCAGTGGTGCATTTAGACTGCCAATCCTCGAGTTAACTGAATGTAGCCTCTCCTGCTGCTGCTAAGTTGCTTCCGTCATGTCCAACTCTGTGCGACCCCATAGAAAGCAGCCCGCCAGTCTCCCCCGTCCCTGGGATTCTCCAGGCAAGGATACTGGAGTGGGTTGCCATTTCCTTCTCCAATGCTTGAAAATGAAGTCGCTCAGTTGTGTCTGACTCCTAGCGACCCCATGGACTGCAGCCCACCAGGCTCCTCCATCCATGGGATTTTCCAGGCAAGAGTACCAGAGTGGGGTGCCATTGCCCTCTGTGGTAGCCTCTCCTGGCTACCACAGTGACCTCCTACTTTGCCCTCTGGCTTTGAGGCTCAGTCCCTCTGATCCATCCTCCACTCTGACACCAAGATTGTCTTCTCGTGAAGCAACCTGGGGCCTGCACCCTGAACGCTGTGTTTCCCACTTTTTGGGGGCTAATCATCTGTTACAGTGACTCTTGTAAACCAGCATCCGTGGGCCATCCCCGGGTAACAGACTCATTGCTCGGGCTCATACTGTGATGTCAGTCTTGGCTTTGTTTTCACTTCAGTTTGTTTCCAAATTTTAAAATGAGATTTTAGGTAAAATTCTAAAAGTCTGAGTTTTCTTCAAAGCTTGAAGCGATGTGACAGTGTTGGCCACGTTCCTTCAGGAGCTGAGCAGCGGCTGCTCCTCTCAGATGAGGCTGGTCACAGCAGGCACCTCGGGCCCCCACTCACTGAGGTTAGCCACCTGGAACCTGCATCTGTGGTCCTTGAATGCAGGCTCAGATCCACATCTGTCATTTCCCACAAGGCTGTAGTGGATTAAATTGGGTCTCCCCAAAGGATAGGTCCACCTGGAATGTTAGAATGTGACTTCATTTGGAATCAGGGTCTTTGCTGGTATAATAAAGGGAAGTATCTGAGATGAGACTGGGGCTTCCCAGGTGGCTCATCAGTGAAGAATCTGCCTGCCTATGCAGGAGAGGTGGGTTCAATCCCTGGGTTGGGAAGATACCCTGGAGGAGGAAATGGCAACCCTCTCCAGTTTTCTTGTCAGGAAAACGCCATGGACAGAGGAGCCTGGGAGCTATAGTACATACAGTCACAAAAGGGTACACGCAACTGAGTGTGCACTCACATCTGAGATGAGATTATCCTGGATAGCCTTTTAAACATGAGGGTGAGCTGTCCTCACGGGAGACCGAAAAGGAGAAGACAAAGACACAGAGAGAAGCAGGCTGAGTGAAGATGGAGGCTGAGGTTGGAATCACACAGCTCCAAGCTGAGGAGGAGGAAGGTGTCAGCCACCAGCAGCGTAGCACAACTTTTTGTGGTTTAAACTTCTAACTTGTGGTACTTTGTTACAGCAGGCCCAGGAAATTAACAAAGCCCCTCTGTGATCTGGGTCTGGCCTAGCTCTCTAGTCTCCACCCTGATGCTCGCTTGCTGTTCCCTCACAGCTGTGTGATTCTGTGATTCTGTCTTTGAACCGGCTGCTCCCCTTGCCTAGAAAACTCTTATATTTCTTTCTTCCTGTTGAATTTCAGTTCACTGTTTAAGGCTCATGTCAGAAGGTAAAGTGGTTCCTTGGAGAACCACGCCTCCTTAGCTGGGAAAATGAACAGATTACTGCCCCCTAGTGCCAATATTGATCCCTGATCTACAACTCCTTATAGCACCAGGCTGCTGCTGCTGCGGCTAAGTCGCTTCAGTCGTGTCTGACTCTGTGCGACCCCATAGATGGCAGCCCACCAGGCTCCCCCGTCCCTGGGATTCTCCAGGCAAGAACTCTGGAGTGGGTTGCCATTTCCTTCTCCAGTGCATGAAAGTGAAAAGTGAAAGTGAAGTCGCTCCGTCGTGTCTGACTCTTAGAGACCCCATGGGCTGCAGCCTACCAGGCTCCTTCATCCACGGGATTTTCCAGGCGAGAGTACTGGAGGGGGCTGCCACTGCCTTCCCCGAGCACCAGACTATACCTGGCTAAACTATGCCAGGGTAAGAAAGCTTCCATCAGAGGTCTTATTTGAACTAATCTTTCAAAGAGGTGAAAGTTTGAGGCATGTGACGCTTAATTTTATGTGTCAACTTCACTAAGCTGTGACAAAGCTGTTTGGTCAAACATGCTGCTGTGAAGGTATTTTTTAAGACGTACCTAACATTTAAATCAGTAGACTTTGAGTAAGTATGTGGCTGGGCCTCATCCAATCACCTGAAAGTATTGAGAGCAAAGGCTGAGGTTTCCCAAAATAGAATAAATTCTTCTCAAGACTGCAGTGTAAAAAACAAGAAACCCTGCCTAGGTGTTCAGTCTGCTCTCCTGACTCCAGACTACAACCCTCTCCTGACTTTCCAGCCTACAGCTCAATTGAAAACTTGCCAGCTCCCGTAATTGTGCGAGACAATTCCTTTAAATAAATAGCTGGGGTGTGTGTGTGTGTGTGTGTGTGTGTGTGTGTGTGTGTGTGTGTGTGTATTCTATTGGTTCTATTTCTCTGAAGACATCTGATTAACACCAGACAGAAAAGAGAAAGAAGAACATTCCAGAAAGCACAAACAAAATAATACAGATGTGCTGGTGGAGTCAGGTGTGGCTGGATCATGGGGGTATACTGAGACAGGGAAAGAGGCAAAGCTGGAGGGGGAGCTGGGGACTAGCCTCTTGGGGAGGTCATTTCAGACATATAAGCAGAGTTAGGACTTGTTCTGTCTGCTTTAGGAAAGCTTCTGCTTTAGGAAAGTATCTACTTCAGTTGCAGCACCTGGGTGGAAGCAAAATGTTGCAAAAATGCAAGTAAAATATAGTAAAGGCATGTAGTGAGGGACCTGGAATGAAGAGGGGGCAGATTAAGAATCAGAGCCGGAATGAAACATGACTGACGGCTGGCTTGCTGCACTGTAGTTTCTTGAAATCAGCTTATTTCTTACTCCTCTTGGCACCAAGGACTCAGCACTCCTGGGACACAGCACACAATAACTTATCAAATAAGGGATAAATGGAATAATATACAGGAGGAGAATGATGAACTATTTAAAGACAGCCCTGTTGCCTCTACATCACAATATCTATTCTTTTTCCTTTCAGCACCTTTTAAAAGCTCTATTTCTCTACTTCTTGCCCATCCTCAAAAATCTATATGGTCTAAAAATAATCAGGAACAGTGTGGCTTTAGTTTTGCAAAAAAAATCTTCTTACCCCTTGAGCCTTACCTCTAATCTCTGTTTTTCCTTCCTCTGGTTTTCCTTTGTACTCTTTGGAGCCTGGAATGTATGAGGATTGCTGAGTGTGACCAGTGAGGAGACTGAATTTAATGGAGATAGAATCAAGGTTGGTTGGAAAAACTGCTATGTTAGTAAACTTTAGGGGAAATGGATAGGTGGTCAGGGCCTACCTAGGCAATGTGAAGAGGCAGAAAATTCAGAAGCTGTCACGCCACCATCGGGTATTTTGCAGTCATCTGACAAAACCTTCTAAACAGTCAGAGTGTAACAAAGCAGTTTTGAGAAAATCCATATTGTACTCTGCACCTTCTTGGTCACCTTGACAACAAATCCTCTTTCTTAAGACAATAATATCATACCAAGAAAACCACTTGCAAATTCTGTAAATATTAATTACAGATGAAATATCTATGGCTGAGGTAGCTCCACCTGGGAAAATAGCAGGAAGGTATCTGAAAGTTTGTACTGCTAACACAGGATGGGGTGAGGAGGGAAAATTGGAGTTGAGTTATAAAAAGGATAAAGTACAAAGGAAAGATGGATTTATTCACAACTAGCATCAGTCAGTCAAATGATGTGCAGTCAGGATACTGTTCTTGCCTGGCGAATCCCAGGGATGGGGGAGCCTGGTGGGCTGCCGTCTAGGGGGTCACACAGAGTCGGACACGACTGAAGCAACTTAGCAGCGGCAGCAGGATACTGGATCCATTGGTCTTACCTCCTGGAAGGGACTTTAAACTGAAAAATGGAATAGTTATGGTAGAGACTGTAGTATGGTGGCATCTGCAACTTCAGCTGACGCTGAAACCAGCTGGGATGACTGAGGCCACGGAGAAAGGAGGAGAGCCAGACATCAAGTGACAACGGACCCATACACTGCTTTTCAACAAACTCTACAGAGTTCATTGTTCTTACCGAAGGTCCATCTTTCTAAAAGCACTCTGACATGGATTCTGAGCAATTCTTTTTATCTGGCCACCCCACACGGCCTGTGGAGCCTTAGTTCCCTGACCAGGGATCGAACCTGTGCCCCTGCAGTGAAAGCACAGAGTCTCAACCACTGGACCATCAGGGAAGTCCTTTAGCAACTATCTTGTTTTTTCTACATGACCAAAAGTATTGCTAAGATATCACAATGGAAAAAATAAATTTTACTTTTACATTATCTACAAGTAACAAAGCATTTTAGGATATTGTCTTATTTGGTTGTACTCTTCCCAGGAAAATTTAGGCTTTAAGTATAAACTTTTAAACTTTGACATGAAATTCACACTCTCTCAAGAGCTATGTTATCAGTGAGGTGAGTCAGAGGAGCACTAGATGACTGACCCCGTCTTTCCATGTGCCCAAAACACAGCTTAACAGCTGTGGTCATTCCGAATAATTTTTTTTCTTTATTGGTTCATTTGGCAGACCATCGTAAAATGCATCTAGCTCTGGACACCAACCAGACAGAAGCATCCATGCACATAGGGGAGGTTTTCATTGGTGGTTTAGGAAGTGCATCTGTGCATTTGTCTCCAAGGTAACATAGTCTAACAGGTAGATCACAGGACTGGGGTTGGGCATGTACAGCTCAGCCATGTTTACCAACTAACAGATCTTAGGATGTTTTCTGAGACTCGTTGCCCCACTATACTCTCCTTTTCCAGAAAGAATGCCTTTACCACCCTCATATGTCTGCAGGATTAAGTATCATAGTTATGAAATGCCTGACACCTGGGAAGGTCTCTGGAAATATCCATTCTCGGGCCTTTTGGAGAGTAAATACACCTTCCTTATTAGCACTTCCAGGCTTCCCAGATATCTGGGTTGGGAAGATCTCCTGGAGTAGGAAGTGACACCCCACTCCAATATTACTCCCTGGGAAATCCCTCAGACAGAGGAGCGTGGCAGGCTACAGTCCATTGGATCACGGTCCAGAGTTGGACACAACTGAGCCATTAGGCTGGAGAAGGCGATGGCACCCTACTCCAATACGCTTGCCTGGAAAATTCCATGGACGGAGGAGCCTGGGGTTGCTAGGAGTTGAACACAACTGAGCAACTTCACTTTTCACTCATTGGAGAAGCAAATGGCAACTACTCCGGTGTTCTTGCCTGGAGAATCCCAGGGATGGCGGAGCCTGGTGGGCTACCGTCTATGGGGTCCCACAGAGTTGAACACGACTGAAGTGGCTTAGCAGCAGCAGCATTAGCATTTCCAGGCTGCATTGTCTAGGATTCAGGTTCTTGCAATGAACTCTTTGAAGCTTTTTGCTAAGTCTCTCACCTTTCTATACTATAGACTGGAAAGATGCAAAAACCTAAGTGTAATAAGTGACGCAATGGAATAGCCAGTGGACTTGAACACCTGACTCTAGTTCTATTTTTCTACTAACCTGCAACATTACTTTAAATTAGTAGCTTAAGCTCCTTGTTTCTGTTTTCTTCTTCATAAAATGAGAACATTGCTCTATTTGATCCCTATGAGTCCTCTCAGTTCTTGAGTATTAGGATGTTAAGCAATATTTTGAGTACATGAATTTTGGTTGTGAAATATGATAAAATATCTGTACACACTGCCAAATGATCGCCACCACAGTCTAGTTACCTCACCCATTAGCTTGCTCCCAACAGCCTTCGCCTCTGATAACCACAAATCTGTTCTCTGTATCTGTTTTTGTTTTATTTTGCTTGCTCATTTATTTTTAGATTTCACGTATGAATGAAATCACAGTATTTGTCTTTCTCTATCTCACTTACTTAATTTAGCCAAATATCTTTAACTTTTATCTGTGTTGTCACTAATGTCAGAATTTTATAGTCTATAGTTTTCTTACTGTATTGTTGGATCTGATTTGCTAATATTTTGTTGAAGATTTTTGCATGTATATCAAGAAACAGTTCAGTTCAGTCACTCAGTCGTGTCCAACTCTTTGCAACCCCATGGACTGCAACACGCCAGGCTTCCCTGTACATCACCAACTCTTGAATCTTGCTCAGACTCTTGTCCAGCGAGTCAGTGATGCCATCCAACCAACTTGTCCTCTGTCGTCCCCTTCTCCTCCCATCTTCAATCTTTCCCAGCATCAGGGTCTTTTCTAATGAGTCAGCTCTGCATCAAGTGGCTAAAGTATTGGAACTTCAGCTTCAGCATCAGTCCTTCCAATGAATATTCAGGACTGATTTTCTTTAGGATTGACTGGTTTGATCTCCTTGCAATCCAAGAGACTTTCAAGAGTCTTCTCTAATACCACAGGTCAAAAAAGCATCAATTCTTCAGCACTCAGCTTTATAGTCCAACTCTGACATCCGTACATGACTACTGGAAAAACCACAGTTTTGATGAGACGGACCTCTGTTGGCAAAGTAATGTCTAAGCTTTTAAATATGCTGTCTAGGCTGGTCATAGCTTTTTCTCCAAGGAGCAAGCACCTTTTAATTTCACATCTGCAGTCACCATCTGCAGTGGTATTGGCCTGTAACTTCTTCTTTCATCATATCCTCATCTGGTTTTGGTATCAGGGTAATGTTGATTTTGTAAAATGTGCCTGAAAGTTTTCTCCCCTCTTCAACATTTTGGAAGAGTTTGATAAGGATAGGTATCAAACTTCAAATATTTTGTAGAATTTGCCAATGAAGTAGTTTGGCCCTGGGCTTTTCTTTCTTGGGACATCTTTTATTGCTGTTTCAATCTCCTTACTAGTAGCTATCTATTCAGATTTTCTGTTTCTTCTTGATACAGTCTGGGGAGCGTGCATATCTCTAGGAACTGAGCCATTTCTTTTATTTGCTATGCAATCTGTTGGCATATAATTGTTCTTATAGTCTCTTATGATCCGTTCTACTTCTGTGGGTTCTGCCATAAAGCCTATTCTTTCATTTCTGATTTTATTTATTTAAGTCTTCTCTCTTTTTTTTTCTTAGTCTAGCTAAAGGTTTTTCAATTTCATTTATCTTTTCAAAGAACAAGTTGTTAGTTTCATTGATCTTTCCAATTGCTTTTTCAGTCTCTATTTCACTCTGATCGTATTTCCTTCCTTATACTAATTTGGGGTTTAATTTGTTGTTTGTTTTCTACTTCCTCTTGGTATAAAGTGAAATTTCGTATTTAAGATTTTTCCTGTTTCTTGAGGTAGGCTGATACTGCTATTAGCTACCTTCTTAGAAGCATTTTTGCTGCATCTCATAGTTTTTGGTATTTTGTGTTTCTGTTTTCATCTGTCTAAAGTATTTTTAAAATCCTTCTTTGATGACCCAGTGGTTTTTCAGTAGCACATTATTTAGTTTCTGTATTTTTGTGGCTTTTCCCATATTTTTCTTGTGATCCATTTCTGGTTTCATGCCATTGTAATGAGAAAAGATGTTTGATATGATTTCAGTCTTCTTGAATTTACTGAGACTTGTTTTGTGAACTAATGTGTTATCTATCCCGTAGAACATTCCATATGAATTCAAGAATGTATATTCTGCTGCTTTTGGATAGAATGTTCTACATAAGTCTATTATAAATTCACCTGCTCTAATGTGGTATTTAAGTCCAATGTTTTCTTATTGATTTTCTGTCTGGATGACCTATACATTGTTGTAAGTGGGATATTACAGTACCCTACCATTGTTGTATTGCTTTCAATTTTTTCCCTTTAAGTCCATTAATATTTGTTTTATATTTCTTGGTACTCATCTGTTGGATGCATATGTATTTCAAGAGTTATATCTTCTTGCTAGATTGACCCCTTTGTCATTATGTAATGCTCTTCCTTGTCTTTTATTACAGCCTTTGTCTCAAAGTCTGCTTTGTCTAATATAACTACTCCAGCTCTCTTTTCATTACCTTTTGCATGAAATATCTCTTTCTATCCCCTCACCTCTTGTCTGTCTGTTCTTCTTTCTAAAGTAAGTCTCTTGTAGGCATCATATAGATTGATCTTTTTGGAAAACTCCATTCAGCCATTCTGTTTTTGATTGCCAAATTTAGTTTATGTACTTCTTAAGTAATTGTTGATATATATGTATTTACTGCCATTTTTACAAACTTTAAAAAAATTAAATTCCATAGCTTTATCTTTTTACTTGCCCTTCATCACATTTTATATTTTTGATGACACCTAGGCAAGGCTGGCACCTGGACCTGCTGCAGGGCCTAGCCTTGGCTTCTATGACACGCTGGTGGACGTGGTTGGCCCCCAGAAAGGCCACAGGACCTGACCGCAGCTGCTGTGGGGGACTGGTAGTGTGGCTAGCCTCCAATGAATCTCGGCAATTTTGATTCTTAGTATGAAGCTCTACAAACCACCTGCTACAAAAGGATCCCTAAGTCTTTTTGTGTGTGCATGGCCTGGATGATGGTTATGATGATAACTGTGTACAGGTTTGTCCCTTTTTGCCAGTTTCTTACTTAGTGGTTATTGAATATTCACAGAAATTTTGTTAAAGTAGCAAGCGAACCTACTCTTTTCTGTGCTTCCGATTCTTTCTTCTATTTTCCATTTTTCAAAAGCTTGTATTATTTTGGTCCCAATTCCTAACTGAACGCTTTGTCAACAAAATGATTCTTCAGAGTTGTAATAATGCAGACATTGATAGTTGAGTAGGATAATAGCAAATTGCAAATGAGATGACAAATGAGCAGCACATCATTTCATCCTAGAAGAGAGATATCATTGAACCTGTTGAGGGACATTGGCATCCTTCAGTACAAATGTACAATGCTTTCTCCAGCTGATACTTTCTTATCTGATGGCTTTACTTAAAAAAAAAAAAAGAACTAAACCTTCATTTGATTTTCCTCTTCTTTCTTGAACTGTGATCAAACAGTCCCACAGTTTGGCAAACTGCCTTATAAGGTAGTGGAGGGCTTAAAAGTAAACTTTCCAGTTCATCTAAACGGATCACGAAAACAGAATATTTCGATACGTGTTCATTTGCTTTCTTATTTGCTACCAGAAAATTCATGACTGCTACAAAAAAAGTATTTATTTTTAGGAAGCTTGTTTTATGTTATTGCACCCCTCCACTGTCTATTAAATCAAATGGATGTAATTCACTGCTTCACTCCTCGGAGCCTTTCCCTGCAGCACACAGGGGATTCGAGCACGCAGTGCGAAAGAGCAGCGGGAGAGAGGGTTTGGAAGTGCTCTCCTCATCACAAATATGTGTCTTCAATATTTAGTTGTTGTGGCAGGAAAACAGCAACAAATACATGAACTGTAAACCATCTGCTTTGAAATATGTTCAAATATGAATGTTCATCTTGAAAAATGAAATCTATGAATTCTGGCATCCACTTTGACTTTTGAGAGATGAACAGCTTGGATATGCAAAGAAGGGATTTCCAGACTAGCCTTCTTAAACTTTAAATTTTCCTAAACTCAGAAGTTAAATAATTCACGACCTACACAGGAAAACTTTCCTCTCAGTTTTAAACTTTAAGGGAAAACACTGCTCAAAAATCCTACAAATGTATCTGTGAATGGATGTGTATAGAACTGTCTTATGTTTTAAGAAGCAGAGAAATGAATGTAGCTCTGTGTTTGTTATTTAATATTTATTACGTTTCAGTGCTGGGCATGATAGAAAATATAAAAAGCATAATAATTTTGACTTTCACCAGTCTCCTAAACCAAAAAGTTAAAATTGGCAAAACAGGAGACTTTGAACTGTGCCACTTAGTTTGGGGATAAGAAATGATGAGTTAGTCTCTCTGCTCACTTTTCAACTGTGGTCCTGAGGCTATCAGCATCGGTGCCCTGTAAGAAGTAGCTTTCTAAATGACTCTCAAAAAGATTTTAGGTGACTCAATAAATGTAAAGATGAAACGTGCTGCAGACTTACGTGAGCAGTGAGAAAGATGAAGGCAGGAAAATGGACACCAAACAAAGCAAAAGCCCTCTGGGCTTGGCAGACCGAATCAGAGATGACTGCAGGAAGGAGATGGGAAGCAGGAGTCGGTTTTCCTTGCTGTTTGATGTTTTGGGAGCTCATTCAATTGACTCTTTGAGAGACACAGAAATTCAAACTTATTTTCCTCCTTTTCTTCTTCATGCCATGTAATTTTTGACAAAAGTCAGCTTGATCCCTATGGAGAGCACATTCTCCCTACAGTAAATCCTTTCGCAAGATCTCTTTGTGCTTCAGTGGCCCCCAGGTGGACAATCTCTGCCACTCCAGGATGTACTCACTTTTAAACCATTGTTTTATTGCTACACATGTCCTGCCACTTGCCTGCTACACTGTAAGCTTCTAAATAGTGGAATCCAAACACTAACACCCTCTGAGCCAAGTACCATGTGAGAGTGCTGTGGTCTCAGTTAGTGTTCATTTGAAACTGGGAAACTTAGACAAATAAATTATGCCTAAGTGGGGAAAAAAGGTTTGAACTGACTAATGCCAACCTAAGTTTGTGAAATAAACTATTTTTATACAATATTAAGAGAGCACAACCTTTCCTAAAACAAAAATACAATATACTTAATTCAGCAAACGGTAAGATGTTGGTGATATATTTAATTTTACTTTATTTTAAAAATCAGATATATTTCAATGCATGGCCTTTCTGAACTCTTTTCTTTTGTTCTACTTTTTCTTTAAAAAAATGAATTCATTCAACATATGATTTATCTAACAGAGTTTCATAATTTTACAACAAATTCTCCTAAAAATAACTACATAAAGATCTGATACTATAGGTGTATGTACTTTTTAATTTACTTTTTTCATCTCTTTCACTTTTGCTTTTAGAAAAAGGGGTAAAAACGTGTCTGATGCTTAGAAGATTTGGCAATGCTATTTTTATGCACTGTGAACTCTGCTATGTCTACAGGGAACTTAGATTTTACTATGCAGCAGCAAAAAAGCTACTTGATGATCAATCTTGCCCTTGAGTGGTTTTTTTGTTGTTGTTGGGTCAACTGTTGAACTAAGAAACTAAAAAGAACAAAAAATATAATGGAGTAAATCCAGTCCAGAAATGTAGTGTGGGTAGTATGGAGTTTCTGTTTTATATACACGCAATTAACCTGCCTTTGTAAACATATCTGTTTGGTTTCCTTCCTACTTTCTCCATTACAGAAAGTCTGTTACTGGTCATCTTTACAAAGGGAAAAAATCCACATCTTTTGTGTTGAGTTGGAAGAATCAATGGGTGTATCCATTTAATTAGAAGGGTTATATCTGCCTTAGAAACACACAGAACAATCTTCATTTCTTTTTTTTCTGAGAAAATCCTGAGAAATGAAATGAGCATAACTTATTAGCAACAAAGAACAATTAGATGAAGCTAGATTGAATGCTGAGCATTCATATCATTTTAGTAATTTTGTACAATTTCCTCTCCTTAGATGCAACTCCATTCAGTTGACCTGAATTCTGAGGGAATGATTCAGACTGCTTTGATTTAAATCCTGATCTGTATAAATTTCTTCATTGTAGTAAAACTAAGGCAGCCACTGGGGGCTGAATAGGCATCCTTGAATTTCCCCAGATAAATTAAAAATAGAGAAATCACAATATCATATTTATCAAAACTGAGGACTTCTGGGGAGTGCAGAGGCTGGACTGAGTTGAACTTGTGTGTGTGTGATATAAGATACCATACTTTGTGTTGTATAAAATCTGATTCCAATATTGTAAACCAACCAGTGGTGTTAACAGATTATTCTTACATATGAATATAGAGAATTTGAGAAGAAAAAGCATGTCCATAAATTGTACAATAGTGCTGAGCTCTGAATAAACTGAATGTAATTTGAAAGTCACATGTTTTTTAATATAAGTAAACTAAACATGGTAAGTTCTACAAAAATAAAATCTGTAGAGAAAAATTCAGAAGCTGTCATGATTTATACTTTTATAACACAACTATGAACCATCTTTTACACTATGAATGAATAATAGATTTAACACATAGTGTCTTTGCATACTCAGGATGAGGAACAAACACATCACATTTTAGAAATAAGAATGGAACATGCAAAGATGCTGTGTTGTTTTTAAACCTAAACCTTTAAATTTTATTTTTATTGTAGCACTAGAAATAGTCTAGGCAATTAACAACAACAAAAATGTGACCACACATTATTATTCAGCAATATATGCCTCTCATTTGTAACACCGTGTGAAGAATACAGAAGGCTCGAAAACTCCAGCTCTGTCTCACACTCACTGAATCTAAAATAGAGAAGATAGTATAAAATTCTGGAGGTAGTCTTTCTGAATTAATTTTTATAACCCAACTGAATAATGCTTCTAAGATATGTAAATCCTAAACACTTCAGAAATAACAAATCATTTCATCATGGAAGATTATTGGCTTAAAGAAATGAATATGAAGACTTTAATCTTTATATGTCTCACTGTTTAAAAAGCTACTGGGGATATTTCACTAACTGCACTTTTACCTCGGGTTAATGCTGCCAAAATACCTGTATTTTATATACTGGAATGCTCAAACTACTGCACAATTGCACTCATCTCACACACTAGTAAAGTAATGCTCAAAATTCTCCAAGCCAGGCTTCAGCAGTACGTGAACCGTGAACTTTCTGATGTTCAAGCTGGGTTTAGAAAAGGCAGAGGAACCAGAGATCAAATTGCAACATCCGCTAGATCATAGAAAAAGCAAAAGAGTTCCAGAAAAACATCTATTTCTGCTTTATTGACTATGCCAAAGCCTTTGATTGTGTGGATCACAATAAACTGTGGAAAATTCTGAAAGAGATGGGAATACCAGACCACCTGACCTGCCTCTGGAGAAATCTGTATGCAGGTCAGGCAGCAACAGTTAGAACTGGACATGGAACAACAGACTGGTTCCAAATAGGAAAAGGAGTATGTCAAGGCTGGATATTGTCACCCTGCTTATTTAACTTACATGCAGAGTACATCATGAGGAATGCGGGCCTGGAAGAAGCACAAGCTGGAACCAAGATTGCCAGAAGAAATATCGATAACCTCAGATATGCAGATGACACCACCCTTATGACAGAAAGTGAAGAGGAGCTAAAAAGTCTCTTGATGAAAGTGAAAGAGGAGAGTGAAAAAGTTGGCTTAAAGCTCAACATTCAGAAAACGAAGATCACGGCATCTGGTCCCATCACTTCATGGCAAATAGATGGGGAAACAGTGGAAACAGTGTCAGACTTTATTTTTAGGGGCTCCAAAATCACTGCAGATGGTGACTGTAGCCATGAAATTAAAAGATGCTTACTCCTTGGAAGAAAAGTTATGACCAACCTAGATAGCATATTCAGAAGCAGAGCAGTCATAGTCACTGTGTTTAATAACTATATGCCTGTGCTCAGTCGCTGAGTTGTATCTGATTCTTTGCAACCCCAAATACTGTAGCCCTCCAGGATCCTCTAACCATGGAATTTTCCAGGCAAGAATACTGGAATGGATTGCCATTTCCTACTCTAGGGGATCTTCCCAACCCAAAGATTAAACCCACTTCTCTTGCATCTCCTGCATTGGCAGGCAGACTCTACCATCACGCCTCCTGGGAAGCCCCATTTAATAACTATAAGTTACACAAAATCAGAGAATGGACCAGGCCCAGACAGAACCACTCCTTGGATCACTAAGTGTGAAAGAATATTCTCACTGACCTCATGGGTACACCAAGTGAGATTAGGGGGGAAAAAATACAATTTATTCTGCAATCCCACCAAACTGTCTCCTTCATTCTTTATAGTTACATATTTTTAAAGTATTTACTTGTTTGGCTTAGTTGCAACATGCAGCATCTAGTTCCCTGAACCAGGAATCACAACTGGGTCCCCTGCATTGGGAGCACGGAGTCTTAACCACTGGACCACCAGGGAAGTCCCATCCACATTTTAAGTTTATGAAAGTTCCTCCATCTGTGTTTTTCTTTTTTAAAGATTCTTCTCTGGTTTTCTTCATCATCTTTTGAAAGATTAACTTATATTTATTTACCCATCATTCTATGTTTTCTATAAAAAGCTTTTTCTGAAGAGGAAAAAGGAAATGAGGAAACTAAAATGAACAAAGTGGCAAAAACTCTATTAAAATGTTTTGCTGCATCCAGCCTTCAGCAGTTGGGTTATTTTTCAAATTTACATAAGGACTTATTATCATCCTGACTGCAATCATGTAGAAAATGAATGGGGTATAAAGTACATCAGGCTAATTTAATAAAACGAGCTTTCTTTTCTTGTGAAATCTTTGAAGAAAGGAATCATTAGACAGAGACTTGCCTTGTTTTCACCCAGGTCATGAGGCATGTCAGCTTGGAGATGTGCCTTTGGCAAGAAGTCCTTAATTAGAAATTCCTCGAGAGCTGCTCCCAGTAGGTGCTTCCTAAGACAAAAAGATAAAATAACATAGCAAAAAAGCCCTTGCTAAGGACACAACATTCAGGCTGAGCTGAATGAAAGAAATAATTTGCTAACTGCAAACGAGCAAGGCTGTCATGATGGGATGCTGGATTTTGGATGAGAGTCTCTCCATCATATTAGTAGTAAGTATCATTTTTGATATTCAGCTCTAAACATATACATTGCATACCTTGATTCTTCAGATAACTTGTATAGGAATACTAAGTAACGTGAAGTATTGATTGCCCTGCTTAAAAGACTCAAACTTGTTAGAAAACATTCAGTAGATAAACCTTGGTAAATCTTAATTTACTCTTGCAGAATCATGCAAATCATTATTTTTAAAGTCAAGTGGTTTTCATTTGCATCAGATATGAATGTTTCTGTAAATTGAAGGAAGTGTTTGAATTAGACTATGACACTGGAATTTTTCTAAAGTATTTTCTGAGTTGATTTTTAAAGATTTCCTCCTTCTTGACATCATTGACTTAAAACATTATAGCAATATTGATTAGGAGGGTTCTGTACTTTTCATTAAATTCCTTACAGCATACCCCTATGTATTTCAAACCTTTTTTTAATAAAGTTAACAATTTCTTATCATGATGATAACTGTTACAAAACTAACCTATAAGAAATAAGTATATGGAATGATTCTGAATGATTTGAAAAGGTTTTCATTTCACTTTAAAAAAAAAGACCCCAAGAACCTCAAATGATTTTGAGAAGAAGGAAAGGTTGAAGACAGTATTGATTGGCCCTTTTTTCCATTCTGTTCTAGCTCTCATGGCTGGGAGTGAATTTATATCTGTTTATCGACACATTCTATTGGTATGAAGAGGAAGAGTCTTTCCTTTATACGCGAGTTATTCTGGGTGTAAGTAGATTTGGGTACTATGCGTTAATTATCATTTCAGAAAACAAATTGCATTCTATTTCCCCCAGCTTCCCTGTTTCACTGTGTCTCTTTCTTATGTCTCCATATGTGGACAGTCAACACTGGCTTGGGCTCGCGCATCTGCAGTGTGCCTGCATTTTAACTGCATGCTGATTCTATTACCCGTCAGTCGAAACTTTATTTCATTCATGAGAGGGACAAGTACTGTAAGTACTAAGTTATTTGAAATAATTTCCATTGTTATGATCTATTAATATAAGTGCTTTTAAAAACAACAATGTACTTCACTACAAAATTGCCAGTAATCCTGTTTAGATTGACATGTGCTTCTTTGTAGGGAGGACACAATGGCTAAAACTGAAAATTGAAAATTGGTACATTTGATTTGTGTTTTCCTTTTGCCATTGACACCTTACATGACATTGGACTCATCGCTCAACCTTCCCCTGATGCATCTGCTTCATCGGAAAAGAAAGGCTAATAAGATTGACCTGACTCATGAAGATGGAAGCATTATAACAGCTTGAACTATTACCATTTCTGATTAAAAGGAAATAGATACGTAGATGAGTCAAATGCCACTAAAGAAGCGTCTCTCTGAGTTTTCAGCCCAGGAAAACACAATTAGTGTACATAGATTTTAGTATGTAAATTTTAACCCCTAGCAGACACAATGGCGCATTTCCTAATTATGTAGATTTCACTGCGTTGAGTACTTACCTGTGTTTCCTGCCAAACAGAATAATGCACTGTACAGAAAAATGAGACCTCAATAACCCTTCTAGACTAATAATTTATCATATAATCATCTTCATAATTTTATGAATATTTAGATGTAGATGAATATAGAGCCTTTCTTTGTGTAATAAGGAATAATTTATAGACCACTTAAACCACATCACTGAGGATGATGGTTATCATCTTCATTTTCTAAATTAGCCAATGCATGATTCTTAGCAGGTTTATCCTAGAGTTTTGACTTTTAGCCGGGGAACTACTAACTCAATCACTTTTATTAGTTGGAATCTCAGCAAAGCTAGTAATAGCCATTTGATTTTGCCTGTTTGACTAATTAATGGCCACTCATTTTTTGTCTCAGGTAGGCCCACCGTCAGTAATTTAGAGGCAGAGCCTGAGTCTTGCCCTCTTGACTCTCATGACTATTATTGCTATGATTTTCCCCGAATAAGACTTTCTAATTTTTGTTACTCTAGTGCTTCAGAGGACCATGGAGGAGGCAATTAGACAAAAATCTCAAATTCCACAAACTGGTTGCCTATGGAATAGTCGTTAATGCAAGTAAGTGCTTATTACTAATTGTCTGATTAATTTTATAATACTGCACGTTCACTTAATAGTTTTGTTTATTCCCTCCCTGCCAAAGACTCATCCTTAGGTGAAAGGAATCTTTGCCTTCCATTTGACCATGCAAACCTTAAACAAATGGATTTTTAAGTTTCTAATTTAGATTCATGCCTTCTCTTCTTTACCAAGCCTTCAGTTTGTCAAGGAGAAGTTTATGAAACTTCACTTTCATTTCTGAATAATTAAGCTTGTTGATAATACCATGGTAAAGACCCACTTGAAAAATAACCAGTTTGTTATTCAATATAATTCACATCAGAAACAAAATTGACCTATACTCAAAATCTCATTCAGTCATGGGAAAATGACTATCAAGCAGTATCATGGGCAATAAAAAGAAGAAAAGTAAGATCATGTGAATGAGGTTTTGAATAGTATTGAGCTAGTGGGCACCCCACTCCAGTACTCTTGCCTGGAAAATCCCATGGATGGAGGAGCCTGGTGGGCTGCAGTCCATGGGGTCGCTAAGAGTCAGACACAACTGAGCAACTTCACTTTTACTTTTCACTTTCATACATTGGAGAAGGAAATGGCAATCCACTCCAGCATTCTTGCCTGGAGAATCCCAGGGACGGGGGAGCCTGATGGGCTCCCGTCTATGGAGTCGCACAGAGTCGGACACAACTAAAGCGACTTAGCAGCAGCAGTGGATATAAAAGGATCTTGAAAAGATCTGAAGCTTTATAGCCATATAAATTATCACCATTTCTTAAATTAGAAAACAAGAGAGTTCAAGATAAAAGCACTAGAAATTAGCATCCAAGGTCAAGGTTAAACTCTGGTCAGGAAGAAATGGAGAGGGGTAACAACCAACTGGCTTGTGGCTTTGTTGGACAACAAAGACATTGAAATAAAAGGCTATCTGAACAATAAAGAGTTATGATTCAGGACTGTTTTCCTCAAACTAATTTAACTATAAAATGTTTCTCTCTTTTGTTTTTATCCTCTCATGCATAAAAAAATAGCAGAATAAAAAGAACATTCAAAACAAATGTAGATTTAATTAAGCAACAAGACATGACAGACAGTGCCCCAGTGCCAATTAGCACAATTTGGGGTGTGTGCTGAGACAAGTAGGGAGAGCTCCCTACTGGCTGTCTTCAACGTCAGATTAAGCCAACCCAGGAAATGTTTGGAAAAGTTCTTCTGCCTTTGTTAAGAATTAAGGGTAAATCTACAGCATGTCCTAGAGAAAACCAGAGAAAGTTTGGAGGACAAAGAGCAGGGCTAATTCATCTTTGTGTTCCGAGGCCTGCGATGGTGCAGCGTATATGTAGATGCCAATAACCGTTGATGAATGAGTAAATGCAGGAAAGAATGAAGACTCAGGGAAGCAGATTTAAGCTCAGAAACAGAAGCCTTTGCTAGACCTTGAAAATTATATAAAATTAGAATGAGGGTCCCCTGAGAGGGCTGAGTTCCCTGTTGGGGGAGCTGTTCTAGTGGAATCCAGATTGTATCTTGGAAAGTGCTTCAGAGAAGGAACTCAAGGAAACTCTAGGCTTCCTTTAAAGCCTAAGAACCTTTCATTCTGTTTTAAAAGAGGAGATAAAACACACTACATTGGCAGGAAGAATGTTCACTCTGCAGTAGCTTTAAGGCAGAACTGGACTCTAAGAGAAAGTTATAAAGATATAATAGAGAGAAGGAACAAAAAACCCCCAAGCATCAAAACATGTCAGAAAAGGAATCAAAGAATAAAGGAAAATATGTGTTATGCAATGATTTTTTCTCCTTAAACCTTTGAGTACGTATATTTCTTCATGCAGAATCATATATCAATAGTGTATGTATATATATATATATATATAT
>SJYC01010072.1:0-29018 GCA_006408675.1 Madoqua kirkii | reverse complement strand
ATTCAGTCATGGGAAAATGACTATCAAGCAGTATCATGGGCAATAAAAAGAAGAAAAGTAAGATCATGTGAATGAGGTTTTGAATAGTATTGAGCTAGTGGGCACCCCACTCCAGTACTCTTGCCTGGAAAATCCCATGGATGGAGGAGCCTGGTGGGCTGCAGTCCATGGGGTCGCTAAGAGTCAGACACAACTGAGCAACTTCACTTTTACTTTTCACTTTCATACATTGGAGAAGGAAATGGCAATCCACTCCAGCATTCTTGCCTGGAGAATCCCAGGGACGGGGGAGCCTGATGGGCTCCCGTCTATGGAGTCGCACAGAGTCGGACACAACTAAAGCGACTTAGCAGCAGCAGTGGATATAAAAGGATCTTGAAAAGATCTGAAGCTTTATAGCCATATAAATTATCACCATTTCTTAAATTAGAAAACAAGAGAGTTCAAGATAAAAGCACTAGAAATTAGCATCCAAGGTCAAGGTTAAACTCTGGTCAGGAAGAAATGGAGAGGGGTAACAACCAACTGGCTTGTGGCTTTGTTGGACAACAAAGACATTGAAATAAAAGGCTATCTGAACAATAAAGAGTTATGATTCAGGACTGTTTTCCTCAAACTAATTTAACTATAAAATGTTTCTCTCTTTTGTTTTTATCCTCTCATGCATAAAAAAATAGCAGAATAAAAAGAACATTCAAAACAAATGTAGATTTAATTAAGCAACAAGACATGACAGACAGTGCCCCAGTGCCAATTAGCACAATTTGGGGTGTGTGCTGAGACAAGTAGGGAGAGCTCCCTACTGGCTGTCTTCAACGTCAGATTAAGCCAACCCAGGAAATGTTTGGAAAAGTTCTTCTGCCTTTGTTAAGAATTAAGGGTAAATCTACAGCATGTCCTAGAGAAAACCAGAGAAAGTTTGGAGGACAAAGAGCAGGGCTAATTCATCTTTGTGTTCCGAGGCCTGCGATGGTGCAGCGTATATGTAGATGCCAATAACCGTTGATGAATGAGTAAATGCAGGAAAGAATGAAGACTCAGGGAAGCAGATTTAAGCTCAGAAACAGAAGCCTTTGCTAGACCTTGAAAATTATATAAAATTAGAATGAGGGTCCCCTGAGAGGGCTGAGTTCCCTGTTGGGGGAGCTGTTCTAGTGGAATCCAGATTGTATCTTGGAAAGTGCTTCAGAGAAGGAACTCAAGGAAACTCTAGGCTTCCTTTAAAGCCTAAGAACCTTTCATTCTGTTTTAAAGAGGAGATAAAACACACTACATTGGCAGGAAGAATGTTCACTCTGCAGTAGCTTTAAGGCAGAACTGGACTCTAAGAGAAAGTTATAAAGATATAATAGAGAGAAGGAACAAAAAACCCCCAAGCATCAAAACATGTCAGAAAAGGAATCAAAGAATAAAGGAAAATATGTGTTATGCAATGATTTTTTCTCCTTAAACCTTTGAGTACGTATATTTCTTCATGCAGAATCATATATCAATAGTGTATGTATATATATATATATATATATATCAGTGATGCATGCTGAATATCTGCCTCCTGTGCCCAAGATACCATAATAGGACCTATGTATAACCTCTTAAAACTGGTACAGTCAGTAATGGTTTCGGGATGGAGCATAATTCACAGGGACAGCAGTTGACTAGAAGCAGATGACCAAGTTATTTTATACCCCTGCTACTGATGGGGTGTGTGATCTCAGATAAGTTCCTTATGTCCTACTCCGTGGAATTAAAAGAAAAAAAAAAACACCAATAAAGCAGTCTATCCATTCTTACGAGATGTGCAGACTAGCTGTCAGAAGTGGACCTCTTGGAAATCTACAGACTTCAAGTCATTTACTGCTGCTGCTGCAAAGAGAGCTGCAAAAAGAATCAGATCAAGTGTAGTCTGGTGGGCAGGCCCCCATCACCAAGTCCCGCCCGCTGTGCACCAGCTCATCTCTCACCACACCCCCTTGCTTTTTCCTAGCTACTGGTGGTCCCTGAGCAGGCTGTGCATTTGCCCTTGCTATTCCCTCTGTCTGAAATGCTTGCCCTCTCCTTCACTGGATAAATTGTCACCATATCCAGGGCTCCGTGCTTAGCCAGCTTCCCCCTGAGCTGCCAGATCTGGGCTGTTGGGCTTCCTTATCTCTGGGCCCCAGGCACCCCTACCATACAGTACAATTTCTCAGATTCTGATCACCTTAAAATGTGAGACTGTGCCTTACGCCTCTTCCCTCTCCTGGTCGCGGCACACGACCTCAACAAATCTGGTCAACCTGAGGATGAGCAGGACAGTTGGCCAGCAGGAAAAAAGAGATGGATCACGGGGTTTCTTGGGGCAAGGTGCTAGATGTAAGCGTTCAGGAGTTGCCAGGGAACCGGGAGTGTTTTGGGGTGGAGGAAAGATAGTGTGTGGGCAGCAAAGAGACTCAAAACGACGCCAGTCATCCACGATAATCAATTCACATTCTGCTATGACAAGACAAAGCAGGATGCCTGTTCTCCCGCTTTCCCTCACAAATCCCTGGAGAGAATCAAGTCTTCTTCCTGGCCCTCTTCTCCTTGAATCCCCACTGTTTGCCGGGCTCCCAAATGTCTCCCGGGGCTGTGCCAGCAGGGTGTGACTGCTTTTGAGAGAGAGGCTCCTCATCTCCCGCCGCCATGGCAACCAGCAGCCCGGCAGTTGTTTCCATTCCAGGCAGAGGCAGGAGGGTGGGTGGAGAGAGCGCGCTCTGCTTCTCCCAAACCCTGACAAAGCAATTATTACATTTCACATTGACGAAGAAACGCGGCTGGCAACTGTGCTTTTAGGGGGAGAAAAATGCTAAGCCCTGGTTTCATAGATATACCTTTGCTTTTCACATTTTGTCCTTCTGGTGTATTCACTTGGGAGCTGCTGGAAATGTCCCCGTGCGTGCTTTATTAGCATCGCCCATTCTGCTGCTTTTCAAACAGCCGACCAGCTTAATAGAGGTGTGTAACCTTGGAAGAAGTGCATCCACGTCGAAGTTTGCGTGCCAGCCTCTAATTTCTCATCCATTCCCCTATAAGTTGAACTGCAGGCTTTAATTGGTCAAATCATTAAAGGAGGTAATTAGAGCCTGGTGAAAGCAGGCTGGGGAGGAGGAGGGAAGAGGCAAACAATGGTATCTATAATCAAGAGCATCACCGAAAATGCAGTGACAGGAACTCTTCTTTTGGCTTCCTGCCTTCCTGCTTGCTTGCCTATGATAAGAGCTGCTGGAGCCTTCTTCAACCACTAATAAATCATTTTCAGAGCCCCGTAACCTCCCTGGATAAAAATCATAGTTTTGCAGCCTCTCTGTTCTTGTTAATGCGGATCTTTCTGGACTCTGGCCCACAGTAGACCTTGAAGACCCTTCCAATTGAATAGTAGTACTTTCAGCCCAAGCTTCCTTCCAAGGGGCTGTGAATAGTGACCCTGGCAGCTGCATCTGTCCCTGCAGTTGGCATCTGCTGGGTTCCAAGGGCGGATAACGACACACAGGCAGCTCCTGATGCGTTGATTAGTTTGTAAACCTCAAGAAACACAATAGAGACAGGTTGAGAGAAGTGACCTCAGAATCGGGATGCTGAGAAAAAATGACTTGGAGGCCCCACCACAGAGAACAATCCCGGAAGCCCAAATGCTTTCAGACCTGATCCCAAAGGGATGGCTACTGATCTAGTTCTGCTGGAGGCACGGAGAGTTCCAAATAGGCGTCTCTCCTATCTTGTCTCACACAATTTAATGTGATTTTCAAATGATTGGCATGCACAGAGTGCCAGAGAATATGTATATTCTTGCAGAAATAAGACCACAAATTTGAAAGTTTGGGGCCAAATTCTGGCTGCAAGAAACACAGCCAGAATTTGTCCCTGGGTCCTTCTTTCTAAAGACTGCTTAATTAGGAGGTGACTAACTCCAAAATGACTGTTATCACTGACAAGCAGGCAGAGAGAGAGCATAGAACTGACCGCACTTCCAAGATTCTCCCTCAATTACGCCCCCTTTGATCTCCTAAAAAAGAAAAAGAAGGAAAGAAGGGAGAAAAAGGAACTTTCTCAGGGCAACTGGCTCTAATTGTAGCCTTTATGAATTTTTTTTGTTCACTCTTCAATAAAATCTCCTTATTTGAACTCCAAAGTTCACACAGCAATTAAATGTGCATTTGTAGTGTGTCCAAGATTGCAGCTCTTTTTTAACTGTAAAAAATATTTTGGTAAGAAAAAATAGTGGGAAGATTGAGCCATAGCATTTTTTAGCATGGAACTCGGCTGGGTTCTGCAAATGTGTACCTTGAGATCTTCCAAGAGACGGTAGAAGGTCCCCTGAGACACCATGAGGAGAGAACCTGTGTAGCTGGTGACACTGGATTTGCCATAAGACTGCAGAAGTTCCTTTAAGACACTGTTGATTTTTAAAATGTTTTAAAATGGTAAGTTTCATGTTTGCTCTCATACTGGACTGCAACTCCCTTTCAGATGACAAATGTTCCCAATTAACTTCAAATGGAGACATAGGAGCCAGACAGCTGGAAAGGAGCCTAGATATCATGGTTGAGTTCAACCCACCCCTTTTACAGATGAGAAAACAGGGACTAAAAAAGTTAAGTGACTGAGACATATCCTCTTCAGTATTTTCTCTCCCACATGCTCATCCCAAATCTAGTAACATGATTTTGAGGACTAAGAAAAAAAATAAAAGCATATCACTATTTTATCATATACTTGAAGCAACTGTCCCTGTAAACATGGATAGCACAGCTATTCATATTAAAATAACTAAACCATATAAATGGAAGAATAGAAAATATAATGTCTGAAAAAGAACAAAATCCATCTCTCCTCTGATATCTATCAAGTCCCAGCAACCCTGGATTTGGTAGCTGGAATACCTTGGTTCCAAGGCAAGACCACAATAAAATCAGGGTACAATCTAAGAGAAAATGGATCCCCAGGTGGCAGGTAAAGGATCCACCTGCCAGTGCAGAAGATGCAGGAGATGCAGGTTCAATCCCTGGGTCAGGAAGATCCCCTGGAGAAATTGCAACTGGCTCCAGAATTCTAGCCTGGAAAATCCCATGGACAGAGGAGCCTGGCGGGCTACAGTCCTTGGGGTCGCAAAGAGTCAGTCATGACTGAGGAGCTGAGCGTGCGCACAGGCACCACCGCTGCTGTGCTGCACTCAGTCGTGTCTGACACCGTATGACCACATGCACTGTAGCCCCCCCAGGCTCCTCTGTCCATGGTATATTCCAGGCACGAATACTGGAGTGGGTTGCCATGTCCTTCTCCAGGGTTCAAACCTGTGTCTCTTGCATTTCCTGCATTGGGGGGGGATTCTTTACCACTGTACCACCTGAAAATAAAACAAGGAGATAGCTGGAGAAATGAAACATTTAAGATGCCAATTTTAAAGTACTTAGCAAAAAATGGAAAGAATAGCTTTCAATACATTCCCTAAAGCGCTGCCTTGTGAAAAGCATCTTGGGTCTTCATACTCTACCTCATTAATTTCTTCAGACTTGTTATGGGAAAACTGGCAATAGGAATAGATGAAGAGCTCAATATCTTTGCTCATTCAATAAATGTGCTTAAATTCAGTTCATCAATGCCAAATGTTCATGTGGAAATCAACCTGAGAGAAAGTAGATTGTGACCAACAGCTCATTACGTGGGAGAAAGAAGCTATAGAATGTAAACTATAAAGGACCTAGATTTTACCCTGTGTTCCTTTTCTGACCATCACATGTAAGTTATGGAATGGTAAATACATCACTTAATTTGAGGCTTGAAGCTCAGTGTCTATTTCTGTAAAATGGGAATAACTCCTCTCTCTCTGGTGTGCTGTAGTCCACAGAGGGAGAATGGAAGAGAGGCGTGAGCAGAGGCATGAGGGTGAGGGATAAAATGCAGACGAGGATTCACACCCACCTACAAAGAAGACTCCAAAGATAACCATCAGTCATCAGTCTTAGGAGCTCTTTGACTCTAAATTAGAGACACCAAGTGAGCTATTCAAAGAGTCTAGCTAAGCGCTTAGGAGAAATTCATCTTGAGTAAAGTATAGCAATTATTGATTAGAGAAAAGAAGCAATATAACTTAAAGGTCAAAAGATCAGGCTCTGGCATAGGCAGAGTTTTATCCTACCGTTTCCATCAATGGACTACAGGTCTCTTAATTTATTAAATACTTTTCTGTAAAATGGAAATAAGACTAATATTTGAGGATTACAAGAGATCATATGCTTAAAGAATTTATAACAGCATTTGGAGTATAATAAGTGTTCAATATATGTTAGCTAGGGAAAATATTACTTGTTCTTCAAAACTTTAAGGTAATTGTCAGAAAACAGCTATAAAAAATACTAGAGAATGTTTATGTTGAACTAAGAAAATAGTTTCCTTTTTATATACAACATATTGCAAGAGACTGCTGCCAAGTAAGCTTTTCTAGCGCCATGGATGCTGGGATCAAACAAGGCAGCCCCTTCAGAGACATGGCCGCATATGTTGACAAGTAGAACATTTAAGGAAAGACACTATCTCTTGGGTGCTCACCTCACTTAATCCATAAGGAGTTAGTCACCGTCATAGACTCAGAAACACTGTCAGGTGCTTTTCGTTCTTAAGTAAAAGCTTCAGTCTAAAGTATGTTCGGATTTATTTCCAACTTAAAGGCTGTAGAAAAAAAGTGCAAAAATACGTATTAGCAGAGAAAATGCTACTCTAACAATGCTGCACATAGATTGTCTCTCTGGACCTTTCCCCCTTTCTGTAACCTCACTCTGCACATCATCACTAAGAACATGCAGGCTCAGTCGCTTCAGTCGTGTCTGACTCTTTGTTACTCCATGGACTGTATAGCCCACCAGGCTCCTCTGTCCATGACATTCTGCAGGTAAGAATACAGGAGAGGGTTGCCATGCCCTTCTCCAGGGGCTCTTCCTCACCCAGGGACTGAACCCAAGTCTCCTCTGCCTCCCTCATTGGCAGGCATATTCTTTACCACTGAGCCATCAGGGAAGCCCTTACTAAAGACAGGCTGGTGCTTAGCAAGTGACGGGTGTTGAGATTTCAAGATGATCAAGTCTTAAGGGGTCAAAATCCATTAAACAATGCAGGTAAACGAGCATCAGAACCATAATATCTGGGAAATATCATCAAGGCATCATCCATGCCTGTGGACCTGAAGAAGGCTTGAGAAAACAACTTTTGAATTGTTTAAAACAATTCAAAAACAGGTCTTAAAACAGGAAGACTGCTTCGCAGGGCAAAAAAGAGAATGGCTCTGTTAAATGGAACTCAGCTGACAGAGAGAAGAGGACAAGTAGGAGATGACGTTTCTAAATATATCTGCTACTAGAACCAAATGCCTCCGACTTCACAGAGCCTCCTGCTGTTTCCTTTTCCCTCACCCCCCTCACCCACTCCAGTACTCCTGCCTGGGAAATTCCATGGAGAGAGGAGCCTGGTGGGCTACAGTCCATGGGGTCACAAAGAGTGGAACACGGCGGAGCTACTAAACAACAACCACACCTCAACTCACAGTGTACAACCACGGTTGACTCCAGAATTCACCCACAACTGTAGAGACTTAGAATAGTAGAAACCTCTGCGACTTTTCACTGTGGAGGCAGGGGAAAAAAAAAAAGATTTCAGCTGGGAAATTACCTATCCTCTGGGTAATGAGTTCTCATTTCACATTTGAATCTGATCTCAATGGTGAGTATCACCTGGCCACCCAGCAGGGCTCCCATTGGCAGGAAGAGCCTCAGGATATTCTTGTCTGAATGTTGGGGCTGCTGGCATCTACACAGATTTCAGAAGATAAGAAAGTAGCACTGGGCATAGACTCCTTAGGCCATTCTGTGATCTGAGCTTGTTCTCTTCACTTGGAATTTAGACATCACCAATTTCCAGAATTAGAAAACTAAATTTTCTTCTTAAGAATATATTGAGAGGTTTAGTTTCATAAATATTTATTTTGATCCACTAGGAATAATACATGTAAGTATATGTGTGTATGTGTATATGTATATATTCACTAAAATGTATAAAGTAAGAATAAAAAATATAATGTCTGAAAGAGAACAAAAACACCACTGTCTCTTCTGGTATCTATATCATATGTTATATGTATATATATAAGTGTGTTTGATATACAGTATTCTAGAAAAATGCTTTCTGATTTCTTGGGAAAGAAGAGATGTGTGTCTATGTATATCTTCTTATATATATGTAGGGTGGAATATATACATAATTAGTTTGTCTATCATAATTATCTATTCTATGTCCAAAATGATTATACATTTATAATTAAATTATGGTGAATTGAAATTTACTTTATGTCTTAATATAGTTAAAATGAATATGATGATGGGTTGTACAGCCAAATTTTTTTTAAAAAATGAATGTGCTGAATCATACAGTATCTTCAGAAGTATTCAGTTCGTTTCATTCAAGACACTAGGAAAAATGCACAAATTACTCTTCCTTGGCAGTTACAAAAACCAGAACAGAGAAACTTGACCAGACAGAATTGAGTTTTTAAGTAACCTCAAAGGAAGAAAATAACATGGTACCTGTTCCGTGTCATCCCCACCCGTGAGTGAGTGAAGCCACTCAGTCATGTCTGACTCTTTGCAACCCCATGGACTGTAGCCCACCAGGCTCCTCTATCCGTGGGATTTTCCAGGCAAGAATACTAGAGTGGGTTACCATTTCCTTCTCCAGGGGACCTTCCCAACCCAGGGATTGAATCCAGGTCTCCCGCATTGCAGCCAGACACTTTGCTGTCTGAGCACCAGGGAAGTAACCGCAAAGGAAGAAATTAACATGCTGCCTGCTCCCTGTCGGACCCTGCCCGCAGCCATCCACATCGTGGCGCATTTGTTTAACCTGGAACACTACTACTGGAGCCAGTCACCAGAGGCAGAGGGACTTGTGGCTGCACTTTCCAAACTTGGTGACACCCCAAATGAGACCTACCTCAACCCCATCCGGACCTTCCACACAGTGAGTTCTTGCATGTCACATCGTTTCTCATCCCCTAAATCCTTCCTTTTCTGATCCCTTTATAAGGAATCCTGTATTTCAAAAGCTTTGAGTAATAATTTTTAAAAAGCTAGAGAGCCAGTTTCTGCCAAATGCTAACATCAATTTCACCTTTTAAATGAAGTTCTTTTCTTCTGCCATCTTCGTTGCTAAGAGGTTATGAGCAAGAAAATTGATGCCACTTAATTAGTTTATAGCAAAAATAAATAAATAAATACACCTAAACAAGGAATGAAATAACCTATTAAACCTTACTTTAAGTTTTTTAAGTAGCTCATGATTAGATATTTTTTGCCAATATTAAAATCATAAAGAATGTGAAGTGCCATCTAAATTCAGGGATGATGAATTGGATATCTTTATTTTCAGTTTGCAAATTGTTTTCTGGATTGCTTTTCCTGTGTCATTTTTGGCACACAAATGACTAGCTAGTTTGCCAAATCTGATGCTGGAGAGAGCAGCAGATTCTGAGACCTGCATGGCCAGTGACATCATTAATGCTAATTAATTGTGTGTACATGTAAGAAACAAAAAGAAAACCCAATGTGTAGCCACAGAAATCCTCCTGAAAAGACATTTCTCTCCTTTAATTCACCCCCTACCTCTGTTTTCCTGGTTGATCTAAACTTTTGCCACGTACTGCCTATCATATTGGAAAATGTATCTTGCATGTTGACCAAGATCAAAAACCTGTATTGTCCAAGAAGAGCCTAAGACAATACTCTCCAAAATGGAAATTCTTCCAATACTGCCTGGGCCATCTCTTTAAGTGACCCTTTTGCCCATTTAGCCTTACTTGAAAAAGCAATATTCAAAGTCTCTTTCTGGGGAAATTCTTCCATGTCATGTCTTCTAATTATCCTGCAGTGATTTTGAAAATCAGGCCATTGATCTGTTAGAGCTACATTTTCTTAGCTGACAATAATTAGAAGCTACAGAGGCCCTAAGCCTATGGGAATGGAATGCCTTTGGTGTACTTATTGGAGCTGCAGGATTTATCTGGGCACCTACTGGGGTTAACTCTGTCCCCCATTAAGGCTCTGGGAAATCCGTTGTGTTACATAACCAAGAATAAATCTCAAGATTTTGAAAAGACTATACAATAAATTGTATTTATTACAAATACTTTTAAAGTAATTTGAAGCAAATTAAACATGATTAAGCTACTCCCCATATGGCTATTTCAAAATTTTAAAGGCAATATACTATGTAAGTACTAATTAAGGTCAAGAAACCTTCTAATCTAAGATATTTAGAGAAAGATGGATACCCATAACAAACATGTACATGATAGAGCATTTCTAATGAGACACAGAGGAATTGTTTTAGATGATCCTTTGCAACTCAAACCAGTCTATAAATATGTCACAAGAAGAGGGAAGTGGAGATTTGCTTTAATAAGCAAAAATAATGATTTGAAATTAGCATACCATGTGATATCAACGGATTTCTAAAGTGCCTGAGTACATTGGGGAAAAAAAAGTCTTTTAAACATTTTGGACATAACCCTTTCAATTTTATTTCCACTGTTTGCTCTACAAAGGGAAAAGTAAAGAACAGAGAAGTCCCTGTTTAAATTACCTCAAGATCTCAAAGCGGCCCAAATCAATGAGATTTTACTAACAAAAAATACAGTGTGCATTTATGGAGCTCATGGTTGTCTCAAAATAGCAACACCGTGTGTGAATACTAATGACTTGACCAGAATATGGGAAACTCCCAATAAAACAAAATGTTTTAAGATTCATATTCTGAAAAACTATTTAACCATCCTTTACACTAACAGGTCAGAATCTGGCCTTGTGGCAGGGTCTATCTGATAAGAATAGTTGTATCTTTATTGATCACCTAGGATTTACAAAGCCGTATTCCAAGCCTCTTGAGGTGGCGTGAAAGAAATGCAAGTCATGGTCCTTCCAATTAAAAATCGAGAGCAAGGAATAACTGCCAGGGGAACAGAGTGTGCAGCTGCTTTATTAGGGATGCCCCTGAGGGACCTCTCCAGAAAAGTGTTTATTAATGTTAAGATGCAATTAAGCATGGTGAGTCTCATTTTTATTTTAAAAATTAAAAACTTGAAACTCATTGTGGTTTTTTTAGCAGTATTGTATCCTAAAATGCATTTTCATATGTTGTCCTAATTACAATTCAACATCATCAACTTTGGCATGCTGGCTGATTTATGTAGATGGGGGAAAAAGTAGTTAACAAAATGACATTGGAGGAAATTTGAGCATAGTGAATTCCACCCTCAGGTGACAGAGGAAAGGATAAGGCAGTCCCCTGTTAGAAGTGTATGGGGACCCTTCCCAAGGTTAATGTGCTTCTGACTAGTACATTTTGAATTGCTCCCTGTTTGGATTCTCAAATGTTGATCCTAAAATGGAAAAATAGAGCTGAGACATTAATGTGATGGTGTTTGTTTCTTTTAGAACACAATCACTGAGTTGCTAACTACAATCGCAGGCATTACTGGCCTATTGATCTCTCTGGCTTTGATCTTGATCGTGACCTCTTCCACCGAATTCATCCGGCAGGTATCCTATGAATTGTTCTGGTACACGCACCATGCTTTCATCATCTTCTTTATCGGTCTGGCTATCCACGGAGCAGGGTGAGTCCTTATGACACTCAGTGAGTAAGACTTTATCTCTGTGAATCTCAGAATAGTCTTAGAAAGTCTCTTGGATGGAGGAGCATGACATGCAGGACAGACGGACACAGAGAACGTATGAAAAAGCAAATTCACTGTGCCAAATATAGTGTGTTTTTTAGTTGTCCTGGAAAAAAAAAAGCAATATAGATGGTTAGGGACTTCATTTTTTCTAACCAATTCTGTTGGGGAATCTGGACAGGTATGTGAGAATTTTAATGAATGCTGGATAAGAATAGATCTATATTTTATTTAGAATCTATTTCCACAGTCCAATTTATATGGGAATCCTTGGGATATATATTCTTGATACTCAGATTTTACTTTTGCTGGACTGAAATACTTTAGGAAACCCCGTGTGGTGGAGGGACAGACTGTGAGATGACCAACCTGATCTAGGCTGTGCCACTGGTCACCAGAGTGACCACTTGCAAGCCATTTCAGTTTTTTGAACCTCAGTTTCCCCATCTGGCATCTAGGATTCCTTTTTCTCAAACATCTCATAAAATGCTATTCTGGCATTCAACACCCACCTGATACTCTTAACTCTTTCATCAAGAAGCTAGAGTAGCATCATCTGAAATATAGGACCTTGAAAGATAATATTTTTAAGTCTTATATGTTACCAATATTGTGCAGGAGGGAGTGACCAAAACCATCCCCAAGAAAAATAAATGCAAAAAGGCAAAATGGTTGTCTGGGTAGCTGTACAAAAAGCTGACAAAAGAAGAGAAGCAAAAGGCAACAGAGAAAGGAAAGATATGATATAATCTGAATGCAGAGTTCCAAAGAATAGCAAGGAGAGATAAGAAAGCCCTCCTTAGTGATCAAGACAAAGAAATAGAGGAAAACAATAGAATGGGAAATACTAGAGATGTCTTCAAGAAAATAAAAGATTCAAAGGGAACGTTTCATGCAAAGATGGCACAATAAAGGTTAGAAATGGTATGGACCTAACAGAAGCAGCAGAAATTAAGAAGAGGTGGCAAGAATACATAGAACTATAAAAAAAAAAATCTTAATGTCCTGGATGATCATGATGGTTGATCACTCACCTGAGCCAGACATCCTGGAGTGCAAAGTCAAGAGGGCCTCACGAAGCATCACCAAGAACAAAGCTAGTGAAGGTGATGGAATTCCAGTTGAGCTATTTCAAATCCTGAAAGATGATGCTGTGAAAGTGCTACACGCAATATGTCAGCAAATTTAGAAAACTCAGCAGTGGCCACAGGACTGGAAAAGGTCAGTTTTCACTCTAATTCCAAAGAAGGGCAATGCCAAAAAATATTCAAACTACTGTACAACTGCACTCATTTCACACACTAGTAAAGTAATGCTCAAAATCCTCCAGGCTAGGCTTCAACAGTACGTGAACCAAGAGCTTTCAAATGTGCAACCTGGATTTAGAAAAGGCAGAGGAACCAAAGATCAAATTAGCAACATCTGCTGGATCACAGAAAATCAAGAGAATTTCAGAAAAACATCAACTTCTACTTCATTGAGAACATGCAGAGTACATCATGTGAAATGCCAGACTGGATGAAGCACAAGCTGGAATCAAGATTGTCGAGAGAAATATCAATAACCTCAGATATGCAGATAACACCTTCCTTATGGCAGAAAGTGAAGAACTAAAGAGCCTCTTGATGAAAGTGAAAGAGGAGAGTAAAAAGGCTGGCTTAAAACTCAACACTCAAAAACCTTAAATCATGTTATCCGGTCCCATCACTTCATGGGAAATAGATGGGGAAACAGTGGAAACAGTGTCAGACTTTATTTTCTTGGGCTCCAAAATCACTGCAGATGGTGGCTGCAACCATGAAATTAAAAGACACTTTCTCCTTTTCTTCCAAAGCTATGACAAACTTTTCTTCCAAAGCTATGACAAACTTAGACAGCATATTAAAAAGCAGAGACATTATTTTGGCAACAAATGTTCATATAATCAAGGCTATTGTTTTTACAGCAGTCATGTGTGGATGCGATAGTTGGACCGTAAAGAAGGCTAAGGATTGATGTTTTGAACTGTGGTGTTGGAGAAGACTCTTGAGAGTCCCTTGGACAGTAAGGAGAGCAAATCAGTCAATCCTAAAAGAAATCAGTCCTGAGTATTCATTGGAAGGACTGATACTGAAACTGACGCTCCAATACTTTGGCCACCTTGTATGAAAAAAAACAATGCATTGGTGAAGACCCTGATGCTGGGAAAGATTGAAGGCAGGAGGAGAAGGGGGCGACAGAGGATGAGATTTTGGATGGTATCACTGACTCAATGAACATGTATTTGAGCAACTCTGGGAGATGGTGATGGATAGGAAAGCATGGAGTGCTGGAGTCCACAGGGTCTCAAAGAGTCAAACATAACTGAACAACAACAGGCTAGTTTGTCCCATATTAATTATATCATAAATTGATGTTTTTTCCCATGTTAAAATTTTAAAGCACATTCATATATGCATATAATCAATGTGACCCCAACAACAGTCCTGTCCAGTGAAGATGGTGCTGGTGTTCCCATTTCATAAGGAGGAAATAGATGCTCAGAGGGTTAAGTGATTCACTCAAAATCCAAGGACAAATAAATGACAGAGTCTGATGCAAGACACTGGCTTTCAGACAACCCACCCTTTAGTGGTAACAAGCCCTGGAGATCAGTCTCTACTTAAATGAATAAAACATTCCTCGACACTTGTGAGAATGTGACTGTTGATATTGCAAAGCCCTGCGTGGCTTGCCAGAAGCTCCTCTTCTGTTACCCACACTCGCTGGATATTCTGTCCTGCACCCATTCTCCCACCCTAGCAGCTGCTGAGTGCAGGGGGCTGGTCTCAGAGGTGGGCTTTGTTTCTGCCCAGGTTTGGAAGGGTGAGCACACAGCGACGGAGACTGGATGGCGGGCCGAAAAGGTCACACAGCTCGTGGCAACTGTGGCTGCTGTGTGGGGCCCTCTGGCAGCTCTTCTCAGTTTGCACCTCCCAGCAAGTCAGCTGCCTCCTCCAACCTCCCACCCCATCCTGGATGCACCCCCAATCTTAGCCTCCCCTTCTTGCAGGGGGTTTCTGTGTGCCTTCCACTGGCTCTGCCCGGTTAAGAGCTTCCCCATCATCCATTAGCTTGTCCAACACACAAACACAGAAGGAAAAATTGCCCCTGGCAGCATATTTAACCCTAACCCAACTGGCCATCCCTCGGCTAGTCTTTAGAAACCTAGTCAGTCAATGTGCACGTTGATGCTGCTGCTTGGCTAAGGGCTTTCTAGCCTCTCTTAACTTTAAAACAGCTGCACTTGACTCTCCTGAATGTGTCATCCTTCACCCTGACTGTTTGTACTCGGGGGATGGGGTGGGTGGTATGTAGTCCCCAATCTTTCCACCCCAAAGTCTGTCAGGCCTTCCTTTATCTCTGAGTTCTTCTGCTGATGCCAGAGTGTTAACCCCTGGAGTTCACTTGAGAGCTCTTCACAATTCACATGCATCTAGAAGACCTCTTCACAAAAATTATGCATGCATCGCCCTGATCCTTCCTCCTCGGCATTCACTCCTTGGTGCATTGTAGGAGCACAAGAGGATTTCAATGGGCAGTGTTTCACTGGAGATATTTTTTAATATCCAAATAACATTTCACAAGATGAATTTTTTTTTTTAGTCATTTTAACTTAGTTGAAAGGCTTATTTTAGGATAAGGGCCTCATTTAATCTTCTCAGCTTGAAGTATTCTACAGCTACTGTTTACAGCAAAAAGTAATTTGCAAATTCTATACAAAAATGCCAAGTAAAGTAGGATTATTGCAATGTGTTAAAGCCCACTAATCTTCTTATTATGGGATGGCATAGATGAAGACATAAAAAGTTTAAAATTTTTTAAAAATATGCTTACTGCATTTGAGAAATGTTCTGAAGTCCCTTGGGATACAAGAATTGTCTGAGGCCTGAGAAGGAAGGTGTTAAATTTTACAGATTCTTTTCATCTGGCCTCTGTATTTTATTCACTCTTCCTATGTCTGGGCATCGTTTGCTCATGGGAGATTCACAGATAGTTTTGCTCATCTAACTCAAAGGGACGTTATCAAGTTTGGATGACTTCCATAAGAAAGACTAGGACAAAGGCCAGGATGGCAGTTCTCCAGGCCACTTCCAAGGGCGTTGCTGCACCCTCCTCCCAGGCAAAAGGGGATGTGCTACTCCACAGGCTACCCAGGACCTGAGTAGCCTAGTGTGATGCTAAGCTTTCTCTGCAAGGACCATGTTCCTCAAAAAACAAATCCATGTATTTTACTCATAAACACCTAGGAAGTGAGCAACGCCTAGGTTGGATGACTGCAGTACCCCATGCGTCACAGCCTGTGCGCCAGTAGATGAAGGAAGGAATTGGCCCCGAAGCAAACTGTCCGGGGTCGGTTGATGCTGCATCTGTAGGAAATCTAATATAGCAGGATCACAGGACTCTTGACCAGTGATTCATGAAGGCCAGCTTCTTTTTTCACTCTCCAGTTCAACCATATCATCTTAACAGGCACATTTTACATCAACCTATTTGGACCCCATCAAATACTAAGCCTGCTCTGGGTCCCGGGGGGGACACATACCATTATTCAAGGCACTTCTTTTGACTTCTTCACTTGACAACTTGAAGGTGCTCAGAAACAAACCAGGAAGGGAAGAAGTTCAATAAATTTGCAAAAGACCCAAATAGTACAGTTAGCCAATTAGCCCAAATCAGCAATCAGGACAAGATGTAACCTAATTAGATTCAACAGTCTACAAAAGGATGTGTTCAAACAATTTCCTTCATTATGAATTCTCTAATGTAGACACTTTCAATTTAACACAGGATACCACCGAGGGGCACTTCTTTTCTGGGCTCTTCAAAGTTACTTGAAGCTTCTTAAATTCCTATTTTTAAAGAAGCTCAGGGAAATGCACCCCAGCCCAGATTCCAAGACAGTGTTATTGTAGAGTCCATCATAGTCTATGTATCCGTTGCAATCACAAGGCACAAAATCACTTTCAAATCTGAGGGCTTTATAATTATTCTTATTTTTTTAATAACAAGCGGGATTGTTCGAGGCCAAACCCCTGAGAGTCTCCTGCTGCACAACATCACCTTCTGCAGATACCACCTGGAGGAGTGGCAGGCCCGGTGCCCCGTGCCTCAATTTTCTGGCAAGGAACCTTCGGTAAGAATGAGCCCAGGAACTTTTAAAAATAGCTGTCACCACAGTTAAAATAGCTAGAGCTTTTACATGCTTGAAGAAAAGAACAGCCCATGTCACCACGAGACAAAGCCAACTCTTTATTAAGAGTGCTAATGGAGGACTCGCGTTATGGATAATTTCAAGAGAGATCCCCTGCCAAAAGCACTCTTTCGTTTTGAAATGTGTTCTTCCACTTACATTTAAATATGGATGTCTGAGAGAGAGCGTGGGATTCAGAGCCCCGCATGCACAGCCCTGTCTCTGGAGGAGTCAGAAATCGGTGGGCTCACCACCCTCTGCTCTCTGCACACTCGGCTCCCTGATGCCCTGGGCGACTGCCCACTCCATCCTGAGGACTAAGAGCATCCCTTCTCAACACACGTCAGGCAGCGCCCAAGTGGAAATCGGGCCGCCTCTGCAAGCTCGCCTTCTTTCTTTTCACAACTTACAAGACAGAAATTGAAAGTACATACGTTTACTTCCTCTTCTAATTAAGCTTCTATTCCTGAAATAATGACAATATCAACCAAAATAGACTTAATTAGACTAGATAATAGTGTCCACAAAATCTCAAAAGTAAGATTTCCTGGGTATGCTGTCAGGATGACAGTTAATGACATGCTGCTGCTGCTGCTTAGTCACTTCAGTCATGTCCAACTCTGTGTGACCCCATAGACAGCAGCCCCCCAGGCTCCTCTGTCCCTGAGATTCTCCAGGCAAGAATACTGGAGTGGGGTGTCATTTCCTCTCCAGTGCATGCATGCATGCTAAGCCGCTTCAGTCATGTCCCACTCTGCGACCCCACGGACAGCAGCCCCCCAGGCTCCTCTGTCCACGGGCTTCTCTGGGGAAGAATACTGGAGTGGGGTGCCATGTCCTTCTCCCAGTTGATGGCATAGATAAGTAGAAATAGCAATTTTCTTCCGTCTCCTCGTGTGTCTCAGAACAGTGCAAACCTTGGGACAGCTGGCTAATGCGTAAAATAAAGTGAATCAAGCCAGCAGATTAAAACCAGGAGGAAACAAGAGACAAAATAGTGTACAGCTGTGCTTGGTCATGTCTGACTCTTTGGGCTATAGCCACCAGGCCCCTCTGTCCATGGGATTTCCCAGGCACAGACACTGGAGTGGGTTGTCACTCCCTTCTCCAGGGGATCTTCCCCACCCAGGGATTGAACCCGCATCCCTTGAATCTCCTGACTTAGCCTGCAGATTCTTCACCCCTGAGCCACCTGGGAAGCCAGAAGATATTTAAAAGTGGGATAATAGTACATAAACGGTGAGGATTCAGGAAATTGAGTCATCAGCATATGAAGAATATAATGATTGACTTTTTCAAAAATCCTCAACTCTATTAAATTAAGCACTGGATTTTAAGGATGGAAACTGCTAGGAGGAATGTTTAAAACCAAAAGAAGTGGAATAGATGTGCCCATTAGACCGTGGTTCTTCTAATGGCCAGCACAGATTGTCTCTGTCTTAAACTCAACTATCGGGAGCCACTACCCAGCCTGCATATTAATGAGGAACATGAATGCCTCTCTCAAATGCTCAGCTGCAGTGTCTCCATAAAAAAATCAATACTCTCCCACACCTCATGAATACAGACTAGAGCCTGCTCCCAGCAGCATTTGCCGACATTAATTACCATGAGGAGGGGGAGCGTACCCACCTCTCTGTTCACTCTCCCCTGTCTACCTCAAGATTGTCTCTGTCTTAAACTCAACTATCGGGAGCCACTACCCAGCCTGCATATTAATGAGGAACATGAATGCCTCTCTCAAATGCTCAGCTGCAGTGTCTCCATAAAAAAATCAATACTCTCCCACACCTCATGAATACAGACTAGAGCCTGCTCCCAGCAGCATTTGCCGACATTAATTACCATGAGGAGGGGGAGCGTACCCACCTCTCTGTTCACTCTCCCCTGCTCTACCTCCTTGCACACCCAAACTCCTGTTGTCACTCTTTCCCATTATTTTTAATGGATCCTGATTCGAAGCGTGTGTGGGCTGTGCAATTACCGCTTGGCTGAGCTGTACAATATTCTTTCTGCTTTCTGAGAGACACCGAATCCAAAAGGCATCCCAAGGACAAGGAAGGGTTCCTGCGCCTCACTGCGCCACCCCTTCCCTGTCTTCACAGGCCTCCGTCGCTTCCTCTCTGCCTCTCGACTCAATGCATTTTCATGGTGCTCTTCTCAATAGAATATTTCTCAGCTCACCTTTAGGGGTGCACCTACGCTCACACTCCTCCCAAAGCTGATACTGCTGCGTGCATCACCTCTACAAACTGAACTGCTCAAAGGAACCAGTTATATTATTATTTCACAGTCCCCTTTCCCCCTACTTGTCTCCCTTTCTTCCCAAACTCACAGACACATGCTGCAAGACTCCAGACTCTAGAATTCCTCATGCCATCCATCTCAAAAGATACCTGATCTTCCTTAGCCTTTTCATTTAACTGCAGCTTTAACAAATAATAATAATAATGTCTGGCACTTTTTAATTACTAAGGAATGATATCAACAGTATAGGGAAAAGCTTTAACTTTGGTAGAGTTAATTCAGCAAAGTCTTGCCAAGTAGCTGTTATATACTTGGCATTGTGTTAGATGCAAGATTCACGGATGTGGTTCCCACCCCCTGGAAATCCTATTGTCTCGAAAAAGAGGCCATTCATAAACACACACATAAAATAAAATCAAAGCCAGCATGTTCTTATTTTCTGGTAGGGATGAAAAACCAGGAGTGAACGTGGAAGAAACAAGTTTCATTACTGCAGCTTTTAAATCAACATGGTTTTATTTCTACCATAAAAGAGTCACTGTACCGTGACTTTTCCAGTATTTTTTAGAGAAGAAAATATAACGCTAAAAATCCACAGAGTCTCTTAACATTAAAGCAACCTAGATACTAAATAGCCCTGGCCCTTTATTTATTAGATGGAAAAATTGAGATCCAAGGAGTTTTCATTTCTTACCTATGGTCACAGAGGGCATTCCAAGCAAAATCACATCAAGGAGCCAGAGCTTCTCACACTCTGGCCGTGAACTTTCACCTCTGTGCTCTTCAGCATTCATGTTGAACCTCTGGTCTTTTCCCACCCCTCATTTTGCCAGCTCTCTGCTCTTATCCACAAGTATATGCCCCCAACATTGTATTCACCTCTCTGAGCAAAGTTGAAACATTTAAGAGCTTGGAGGGAACCCAAATAATCACTTCCTTCAACTCTCCCATTTTATAAGGCAGAAAAGTTGAGCATAAAAGGACCCAAGATTTTCCTAAAGACATAGGATAAGGGAGGGTAATCCCAAGACCAGAACCCAGGTCTTCTGAGACCCATTCCAAGACTCACCCCGTCACATGTCCCTCCTCCTCTGGGCTGTCCCTTGTTTTCACTTGTTCTTGCCTATCCTGGTCATCCCTGTTGGGAAATATAGCTTTGAATATTCATCTCTGGCCATCTTCTCCTCCATCTCTAATTTCCAGGGGCTCCAAGTATAACTAAACTAGGCTTTCCCCTCCTGGAGCAATTTATATACTAGACAGAGATAGAGGTGAGGATTAATAGCTTACATTCACCTTCCTGACTAACCGTACAAAGAAAAATAATCCATACCATTTTATCAACATGGAAAAAGCAGAGACCATGATTGACTTGACACCAACAAAATGAAGTGTGTGATGTCTCAAACTTTCTAAAATGGGTGTGGAAGATTATTTGTAAAAATACATAGAGACTATGGGAGTGTTTTTTGCAAATCTCTCTCTATGTTCATACAGAAAGAATTGCATCCTCGCTATCTTTTCTGTAAATATCCAAGCCTATTCTGAAAATACTTTCTGGTTCATTCAAGCATAAGAGACCTAAGGACTCACTGCTTTGGTCCAACCCCATCCTTCATGTCTATCCCTTCCTGCCTTTTCCCTTACTCTGATCATCATGCCCACCTCACCCACAGCATAGGTGGACAAAAGGTTTTATTCTCTCGGCTATTCTGAACACATTGCTGAATCCCACTGAGGCAGAAAAGAATAAGTGGGTCAAATTGCTTTGTGTTGCCTCCATAAATGGAGCCTTTATCAGGCAAACAAGAGGCTCCCAGGGAAAAGGCACAGAAGGTTGATGTAGGTGAGAAAAGGCGCCATGCAAACAGACTAGAAATAAACAAGAGAGCTTCGAAGAAACAAGGAAGATAACAAGAGCAAAAATAATGCTGAAGGGCTTGTGACCTGCCAACAGACAGACAAGACAGAGAAGGATAATAAGCAGGGGAGTAATGAACAAGGAAGATGATGAGTCGGTCGGTCCGTGAAGGTTTAGTGAATATCTGTGTTCAGGAGAAAGGGATGCCCTTCTTGCTACTAAGATAGGATTCTGAGTAAGGTCCAGTGGATTTAGAATTCCAAGGAGGAAACAGGGAAATTAGGAGAAGGCTTAGGTTCTACTCCTGGCTCTCTGCAACCTCACTCCGTGTCCCTGATAATTTATACCCATTCTTGGAATGTTGCTTTTTCTTTTTCTTTTTTTTTTTGGCTTGATAATTTATTCTTTTTTATTATTGAACAGTATTCCATTTTATGGCTCTCCCTAAATTTGCATATCCAGTTTACTGAAAGACATCATGATTTTTTTTTTTACTTTATTCTACTTTACAATACTGTATTGGTTTTGCCATAAAACATGCCATTTGACATGAATCAGCCACCACGCTTTTTCTTCTTTAAAAGAAGAACTAGGCTAGATTTCCAAGAACCTTGATCATCCTAAAATTCAATGAATTAATGAGTCTCTAATGTGAAGCAAGTGTCTGTTCTTCACTGAACAGAAAGAAGCATGATTACACGGGAAGAGCATAGCCTGGTAGTCAAGGCCATCTGGGTTCATATCTTCACTGTGAACCTTGTTTATCACCTTTGTGACCCTGGACAGTTTGTGCCATCTTGTTGAGCCGCAGTCCCCTCTTCTGCAAAATAAAGAGAATATCATATGCCTCAGAAGGTTGTTTGATTAAATTTGAAGATTAAGTCTTCAAAAATGTTAAGTTCCCATTTCTTCCATTTTAAGGAAGCAGACACCTTATGTTGTAACCCAACCCCTGGGACAAGGGTAGCCAGTAAACTGAAGCTCAGTAAGGCAGATTATACTCAGAAAAGGCTAACACAGAATGGAAATGCTCCTGTCACAATTCTCCAGACAAGTATTGAGGCTTTTGTTCTGATTCTATTCATCTAGATTTACAACACTGAGAAACTAACTTTGTTTTATTTCAGATAACACTGACTATGCCCATGTGTGTGAAAGTGTGTATGGGGTTGCATGAGTACATGGGTGCATGCGTGTGTGAGAGTGTGAGTTGTTTTAGGCAGACCTGCAAAGTTATGATGCATTCTAGGCCCCCAAAATTACTATTTGAAATGTTTTTTATTGAATTTGTCATGTCCTGTGTTGACTCAGTAATGTAGTTTGTAAGCCTTTGACTTTGGCTGAATTTGGGAGCATTTATAACCCTATCATATATAACATAAACATCAATCTACTTTCTATTTCTTTGCAAATTCAATTATTTCTAATTACATAAAGGCATCATTGATCAAGTAAGCATAAAAACCAATACAATCTTAAATAAGCTTGTAGACTTCAAGGCATAATTGAATGTTATAGTATTTAATACAAGGAGACATCTTTGCTGTTGATAACTGGCCCAAAGTTAAAGGAAAATGTCTAAACCCCATCGCGTTATATATTGATTGGTTCAAATTGAAAATATTTGGATTCCATTTTCATTTCCTTTTCCTCTCTCTTTGCCGCTCTCTGCAGGCTTGGAAATGGGTTTTAGGCCCCGTGGTCTTGTATGCGTGTGAAAGAATAATTAGGTTCTGGCGATTTCAACAAGAAGTTATCATTACCAAGGTATGCATGTAGGTTTATGTCTGAATAAAAACCTGAGTGTAGATGAAAATTTTTTATTGGCCCAAGTTTTTAATTTGCCATTTTTATTGCAGAACCGTCTGTAATTTAGAGGCTCATGTTCTGTTCTAATAATTGCTTGTATCCTGTGCATCTTTTAGTGAGACTAATTTTACTGAAGACAGGGATCAGGGCTCCCGACTGGTACACAGACTCTGATAAAGGTTATGCTACAGCCCTGGAATCACCTGTATTTCCCTTTATTTTGGTGTCCTCTAGGGAAAAAGGCAGGTGGGCTGAGTATGCTTTACATGGATCACAGTGCCTTAGAGTATAATTGCTTCCTCCACCACATAAAAACATGAACGTTGCAAACACAAAAATAACGTATATATGTTTTCAATGCTCACATTTGGAACTGCTGAACAGAAGATGGGGGAAGAGTTGCCCTCAGGTTTAGATGGAGAAAGGGCACTGGGGGGGAGTTCAAAATGGAGAGGAAGGGGCCTGCCCTAGTGAATGAAGGCAAGAAGGTGGTATTTTCCAGTCTTGACGTATCTCATCACTGCTCCCCAGTTTTTGCCTTGAGCTGAGGAAGGTCTCAGCAGATAGATCAAAAATACATGCCCAAGCAGTAAAAGTTAGTTGCTCAGTATGTCTGACTCTGAGACACCATGGACGATAGCCTGCCAGACTCCTCTGTCCACAGAATTCTCCAGGTAAGAATACTGGAGTGGACTGCCATTTCCTTCTCCATTTCCTTCGCAACCCAGGGAGGGAACCTGTGTCTCTTACATTGCAGGCAGGTTCTTTACCATCTGAGCCACCAGGAAAGCCCAGGCAATAAGAGGACTGTAATAATAACTCTGCTTTTGATTAATAAGAGTAGAACTCCTGTGTCATTGTGCAACATATTGGTGTTTTATTTTCTTCATAGCATGTGTCATCTCCAAATACATTTCTTATATAGGTTTTTATTTTCAATAAAATAAAATCTTCCCTACCCCAGCTAAGATATACGCTACTTGAGAGTGAGGACTTTTTTGGTCTCATATTCTGTACTATACCCCCAGTCCTAGGATAAGTGTGGAATAGAATACACATTCAAAAAACATTTTTTGACTAAATGAGTGAATGAAGAAAAAATGAACACATGCCTGGGAGACTGAAAATTTACCCCAAACTCTCCCCTTAGAGGTTTTAATGTCTTAGAAGAAATTCTCTGCTAACCAAACCCATGCAGCTTTGCTAGTACAATATTAACAGAATACTCTATCTCTTTAACTGTCTTCATGAAAGCAGATGCACAGAAATTGCTTCGTATTTCTGTTTTAAGCTGCTTCTGTGTTGCTGTTTTTAAGTTAAGCACCAAAGAATATCAAGCTGTATCAAAAGCCAGACCATAAAACTTCTGGAAATCTACTCAAGCTGTTACTAGGGAGACCATTTAACAGCTGAATCAGAAAGAGATCAGTAGGGAGAGGAGAAACTAATGATTAAACTGCTGTGAAATTCTCTTCTGAATGGAAAAATACTGTCAGAGGATCCAGACACTAGATTTTGCTCCCATATGACTTCTGTCAGAAAAGAAGACATGGGAGCCTGAAAAAAAGAGGTATGTCTAAGGAGGAAAATTAATTCTTTGTCTCTGATAAGTAGCAAGTTATAGAGCACTTAAAAAGCAATAGATTCTGCATCATGCTTTCTTACATCTAAACCTCAGAGCCTAAGTAGGAGATCGGACAAGATCTGAATAACACCAAACCAAACCAAGAAAACACTTCAGAGTTTGAAGACTGTTTCATACTTAGAATGAAGAAATACCAGGGTTAGTTCACAAAGGATAAAGAAAAGATGCACGTCATTGAAAATGGAACAAACTAGGCCTACATTTTAAAACAACATGAAGTTAATTCTGTGGCTATTTCAGTAACTTCAAGGCTAATTAAGTGCTATGGATGAAATGCTAGCTTATATTCTTTTGAAATTAACTGGCCTGAAATTAACTGTGCTACCAAAAACATGGTCACTGAGACAAAAAGTCTTGTGCTAGACACCACTTCACCCCTGATGCAGCCACACAAATTTCTGGCCTAGCCCCTGAAGAAGATTAATGTCATTCTGGCTGAAGTTGCCAACTTTGACATGAAAGTTGTGGCAATGATCCTTGGAAACTCATAATTAATGGTCTATGTCAATTACACCTCAAAAGAGTTGATATAAAAATTGAAAAGCTTTGATGGGATGAAGGCCATTGTCTTAGTATTTAACCTAAGTGAAAGAACCAATGACTCTCTTGCTGTGATTTAGGTGGTAAGCCATCCATCTGGAGTGCTAGAACTTTGCATGAAAAAGCGTGACTTTAAAATGGCACCAGGGCAGTATGTGTTGATCCAGTGCCCATCCATATCCACACTGGAGTGGCACCCCTTCACCCTCACCTCCGCTCCCCAGGAGGACTTCTTCAGTGTCCACATCCGGGCAGCGGGAGACTGGACCGAAGCTCTGTGTAAGGCCTTTGGAGGAGAAGGACAGCCCCTGCAGGAGCCCTGGAGCCTGCCAAGGTGGGAGCCCATTTCCTTTTTATGTACAAGTTACCACAGTATAAAAAGCAAGGTCCTTTAGTGCATCAACACGCTGAGAGCCTCTGCAGGATCTTAATTCGAGATGGTAGATTTGAAACCATTTTTTAAATTTGAGTATGAACAAGTACATTTCTTTAAAAATCAAATGATCAATAAAGGCAGGTCATGATCCAGGAACAGGAAACATTTTGCTTTCCTGGGTCTAAAATATCACTTTGGCGAAGTACAAGTCACTTGTGATGCCTAACGCAGCGCTGTGCACTTTTCACTGTCATAGTCTGTTGTTGGACAAGTCAGTCCAAAACAACATCTTATTTAGAAAAGCCTCAGCATGCAACAGAAATTTAATATAGTCACCACACCTCGGTTCCTTTTAGTAATCAATGGCTTAAAATTGATTCCCACTCTTGCTACAGGATTATCCAATAAGAACTCAAAGTCTGTGTTTAGGGCTCCAGAAAAACAGGGACACAGACAAAAAATGTTGGGATAAATATTGTGAAGAAATTTGAGAAAACCATAATTTTTCACTGCTTTGGGCACAGAAAGGATTTAATACAGCCCCAGGAATCTCTGAAACAAGCAGTGACTAAGGAGTCCAAGAGGAGAAGCAAACCCTCTCGAAGAGGAAGAAAACTCTTCCTCTCAACTCAGGGAAAAGAACAAGAGCCCTTTTTAAAAATTTTCACATTAACAGATACACACTACTATATATAAAAAAGATAACACGGGTCTGCTGTGTAGCACAGGGAACTATAGTCAGTACCTTGCAATAACCTATAATGGAAAAGAATCTGAAAAACAATGGATATATGGCTCAGATGGTGAAGAATCTGCCTACAATGAGGGAGACCAGAGTTCAATCCTTGGGTCGGCAAGATCCCTAGAGGAGGAAATGGCAACCTTCTCCAGTATTCTTGCCTGGAGAATCCCATGGACGGAGGAGCTGGTGGGCTGCAGTCCATGAGGTTGCAGAGTTGGATGTGACCAAGTCACTAACACTAACACATGTATGGATCACAGAATCACTTTGCTGTACACCTGAAACAATATAAATCACCTCTACTTCAATAAAAATAAACAAATGAAAAAAATATTTTGGCTTCTGAGGTAAAATGGAGGAATTTCTCAACATTGGTACTAGAGTTCTCAGTAATTTATATCTACAACCCAAAGCCAAGGGCCTCAGCATTTGACAACCTGGGTTCAAAGCCCAATTCTGCATGTGATCTTGGAGGATATATGTGACACCTGCCTCAGTTTCCTCCTCTGTAAGATGAAAATGATAATAATAGAACATAGGTTCTGTTTAGGATTAAATATGATAGTCAGTGTGATGCTCTTTGCATAATGCGTAGTAAAAAAAAGTTAGCTACTCTTGCTATCAGCAAAATAAGAAGGGTCATCTACCACAGAGATGACAGTGAATGTGCTGATGAGAAAGGGAGGACAATGTAGATAAAGAAGGTCTTGGGTTCAGAGACAAGACCGAAGGCTGCTGGGCAATGCTGACGAGAAACAATAGGGACAGTGTGGTGTGACTGCTGGACAGAGAACTTGTTTCTAAGATATGTTATCAGAAACTGGATCTGCATCAGACAGGAAGTACCGTAGTGAACTTGATAAACAAGAATTTGTACAAATGCAGCCAGTTCAACGTTGAGAGACATGGAGGTGTTTTCGTCCACAAAAGGAACCATCAGAGTATCATGACAACTAGATGCTGCTAGCTAAAGACTAGAGAGGCAGGGAAGGGAAAAGACCTGGTTTATGTTTCTCAGGAAGGTAAAAGCCCATGAGTTGTCAGAAGGCAGATCCCAGTGAGACAGGAGGAAAAACTAGACCAGCCCCTTGATGGAACATGGGGCTCTGCAATTTCACGTGGGAAAGTGATCAGCAATCAGGGATGTGAAATAAGGATCACTGTATCAGCAGGGAGATGGGATCTAATATTTCCTCCTGCTGCTCCATCTTAGATTCTCAGTTTTATGTAGAAATGTGTTTATTGTGCATTTCTATGAATTATGACACAATACTTCTTTGGGTTTAATTATTATCTTTTATCATCAGTGTCAAATAAATCTCAAATACAGTGAAGTATAAAAATAACCATAAGACATTTTAGTTGTGGGCAGTTCTGTTTTTCTCTTTCTCTCAATTCCCTTTATATAATTATTTATAAAAGAATCTACCATGGGCTGAGATACAAACCCTTTTTGATTAAGGCCCTTCTATTTTTATTCTTCTATTTCCATATATCAATATGTAATAAAAGCCTTATTAATTAATATTAATTTGAGGAGAGTTAATTTGAATTATTAGGAGGTTTGGTATATGGAATATTTTAAAATAAACCCAATTGAACTTTCATGAACACATAGTAAGCCCAAATGGGCCAACCCATGTGCCTTCAATAGACACTCCTTAGGGAATGGTTATGAATAACTTAGAAGCTTTTTAATTAGCATATCTTTGTTCATATGTAAATGTGTGCTTTTGGAATAGTTGAGGTTATTCTGTTGATTGAAATATTTTTAACATTCACAATCTATTCAACAAATTGTTATTGAACAATCCACCCCTTGTAAGGTGCTGGGTTGCAGTGGTGGGCAAAGACAGATACAGCCCCTCCCTGCTCAGAACTTACAGTCTAGTGACTAAACAAATGCAAATCAAGTCATGCACACTCACCAAACCCACCTGCCAGTGCAGGAGACACTGGAGACTCGGGTCCAATCCCTGAGTCAGGAAGATCCCCTGGAGGAGGAAGGGCAACCCACTTCACTATTCTTGCCTAGGAAATCCTATGGACAGAGGAGCCTGGAGGGCTACAGTCCATGGGGTCACAGAGTCAGACACAACTGAGCACACACACATAGGGCACAAAGACCCCACATGCTGCGTGGTGCCGCAAACACACACACACACACACACCACCCAAAACAGCTACAAAATTACAGGAATGATGAGGACTGCAGAGGAGAGATCAGTTCAGTTCAGTCACTCAGTTATATCCGACTATTCGAAATGCCATGGACTGCAGCACACCAGGTTACCTTGTCTAAAGCCTGGAGGGCTACAGTCCATGGGGTCACAGAGTCAGACACAACTGAGCACACACACATAGGGCACAAAGACCCCACATGCTGCGTGGTGCCGCAAACACACACACACACACACACCACCCAAAACAGCTACAAAATTACAGGAATGATGAGGACTGCAGAGGAGAGATCAGTTCAGTTCAGTCACTCAGTTATATCCGACTATTCGAAATGCCATGGACTGCAGCACACCAGGTTACCTTGTCTAATAACAACCCCCGGAATTTGCTCAAATTCATGTTCATCGAGTCAGTGATGCATCCAACCATCTCACACTCTGTCATGCATTTCTCCTCCTGCCTTCAATCTTTCCCAGCATCAATGTGTTTTCTAATGCATCAGTCATTCACATCAGGTGGGCAAAGTATTGGAGCTTCAGCTTTAGCATCGGTCCTTTCAATGAATATTCAGGACTGATTTCCTTTAGGACGGACTGATTTGATCTCCTTGCAGTCCAAGGGATTCTCAAGAATCTTCTCCAACACCACAGTTCAAATGCACCAATTCTTCA
>SJYC01010071.1:0-27713 GCA_006408675.1 Madoqua kirkii | reverse complement strand
TTCCCTACTTTCTTCAATTTCAGTCTGAATTTGTCAATAAGGAGTTCATGATCTGAGCCACAGTCAGCTCCAGGTCTTGTTTTTGCTGACAGTATAGAGCATCTCCATCTTTGGCTGCAAAGGATATAATCAATCTTATTTCGGTGTTGGCCATGTGGTGATGTCTATCTGGTAGAGTCATCTCTTGTATTGTTGGAAGAGGGTATTTGCTATGACCAATGCATTCTCTTGGCAAAACTCTGATAAACTTTCAGTTCAGTTCAGTCGCTCAGTCCTGTCCAACTCTTTGAGACCCCATGAATCGCAACACGCCAAGCCTCCCTGTCCATCACCGACTCCCAGAGTTCACTCAGACTCACGTCCACTGAGTCCGTGATGCCATCCAGCCATCTCATCCTCTGTCGTCCCCTTCTCCTCCTGCCCCAAGTCCCTCCCAGCATCAGAGTCTTTTCCAATGAGTCAACTCTTTGCATGAGGTGGCCAAAGTACTGAAGTTTCAGCTTTAGCATCATTCCTTCCAAAGAAATCCCAGGGCTGATCTCCTTTAGAATGGACTGGCTGGATCTCCTTGCAATCCAAAGGACTCTCAAGAGTCTTCTCCAACACGACAGTTCAAAAGCATCAATTGCCCTGCTTCATTCTGTACTCCAAGGCCAAACTTTCCTGTTACTCCAGGTATCTCTTGACTTTCTACTTTTGCATTCCATTCCCCTATGATGAAAAGGACATCTTTTTTGGGTGTCAATTCTAGAAGGTCTTTTGGGTCACCATAGCACCAGGGGATAGATACGTGGTGTTATAAATCATCTAAGACAGAGTTTAACCTAGTCTCAGAAATCCATGGAGTCTTCCCCAGGGACATGATTACTGAGATATTATGGAAGGATAACTGTGAACTTATAAGAAGATAGAGGAGAACTTGGGGCAGAGTTTTCTAAGTGATTAGTTGGATTATCACGGGCAGAGGCCCCATGGCCAAGGAGGATCCTGTGTTCCCTAAGAAACAAAAGAAAAACCAGTGTGGAGAGCTGGTCATGAGAGGTGAAGCAGCATCCAGGGGGCTCAGTCCATTTCAGATCCTATTAAAGACGATTACAGGCTCCCCGATTGTTCAGATGGCAAAGAATCTTTCTGCAGTGCAGGAAATGTGGATTTGATCCCTGAATCAGGAAGATCCCCAGGAGAAGGGAATGGCTACCCGTTCCAGTACTCTTGCCTGGAGAATCCCATGGACAGAAGAGCCTGGTGGGCTGCAGTCCATGGGGTCAAAAGAGTTGGACAAAACTGAGCAACCAAGCACACACAAAGACAATTATATTTATTCAATGAGTATGCATTATTCTTACAAAGAAAAAATTTGCCTACGCCAAGACTGCCTACCCCTGGCCTGATTATCACAGATTTTTTTCTCATAATCTAAAATAATGAGTTTTAGAAATTCAACATAACTGACAAATTATTCCAAAATTATATTTATTCCAAATGAATAGCTTCCATTAGACTAAAATTATATAAACATACTAAGAAGTGGGATGAAATAAATAAAAAACAGGGGGGAATTACATTAGCAAAAGGAGAGAGAAGCCTTCTAAACCACCTTGATACTTCTGCTTTTTCCCCTGATGGCAGCTGGGGAGAGAAAAGGAAAAAGAAAAGGCATCTTTTATCAGTCTTCATGATGCAAAACAAGCTTCTAAGAACTATAAAAAAGAGCTGTGCTGTGAGACTGGCCACCGTATCTCTACACTCTGTGTGTTCAAACAGGGCATTCTGAAGCACAGAGCTAATCTCCCCGCACACTTAGGCCAACACATCCTATTCAAAGCACTGGTTTAGGATGGTTTTGTTTTTAAGGGTAGAGTGTTCTGAAAGTCAAACCGTGCACTTTGTGACTGCAGGCTGGCGGTGGACGGGCCGTTCGGAGCGGCACTGACTGATGTATTTCACTATCCAGTGAGCATGTGCATCGCTGCGGGAATAGGGGTCACTCCGTTTGCAGCTCTTCTGAAATCTATCTGGTACCAATGTTGTGAAGCACAAACCCAGTGCAAGCTGAACAAGGTACGGAAAAAAATCATCAGCTCACTCTTCCATGAATTCAAAAGTTCAGCATCCTTCTATCTATCATCTGCTGATTCCTGGGGAGGGTTTTAATTAACTATGAGGGATAAACTCAAGGATCCTTAACTATACTTACGTTCTTAAAAATCTCCATTCAGTATTACATTTATAGAAGGGTTATGTCTAATCTTGTTAAAGATGACAAGACATAAATTTTATTGCTTCACTGCCGTTATAGGACATGTAATTGCTCATGTCAGTAAAATATGGACAGGCTGCAAATGGCTATGTGACTGGGCTGCAGTGAGTAATATTAACAGGCAGGCTTTGACTCTGGAGCTTGTTACTATGGTGTAAGAGTATGATTCAGTATCTTCATCTCGTGGACTCGGAGTCTTAATTGAGAAGCAAAAATGCCACAGTTGGGATTCATTTGTCCACTTGCTTGTTGTTGTCATCCAACTCCAAGTCTCCCTTTTGTCATTTCTTGAATGTTCTCAGGCTAGCTTCCTCCATAGTTCCCTTCCTCCCATTTTCCATTCCTTATCTGAACTCTCTTAGGGTTAGCAACAGACACTAGAACAGCAAGAGAAAGGGATGCCAAGTTGAATGGTGCCAACTCCAGAGGACCCAGGACACCTGAGGAACCTGGCTCTGGTCCTTATGCTCCACTTCTCTGGTTGGCACTGCGGCTGTAGTTTCCTCATCCATCCAAGGAAGATGCTCGATTAGGTCAGCATGTCTCCATGTCTTCATATAATGGGGTCCACTGAAGAGAATTCTGTGTCAAATGATTCCAGAAATGCTATGATAAATCCCCCTTTAGACGAATCACCTCTTCTATTCGCCTATTAAATAAGTTCTGTAGAAAAGAACATCATTCAGTTTTGTTTCACCCACCCTTCTCAAGCATATTTAGCCATGGAAATTATCTTCACTTCCTATCTTTAAGAAATGGCACTTTCACTATGGAGAACAGTGTAGAGATTTCTTTAAAAACTGGGAATAGAACTGCCATACGACCCAGCAATCCCACTGCTGGGCATACACACCGAGGAGACCAGAACTGAAAGAGACACGTGTACCCCAATGTTCATTGCAACACTGTTTATAATAGCCAGGACATGGAAGCAACCTAGATGTCCATCAGCAGATGAATGGATAAGAAAGCTGTGGTACATACACACAATGGAATATTACTCAGCTTTTAAAAAGAATGCAATTGAATCAGTTCTAATAAGGTGGATGAAACTGGAGCCTATTATACAGAGTGAAGTAAGTCAGAAAGAAAATCACTGATATAGTATATTAACACATATGTATGGAACTTAGAAAGATGGTAACAATGACCCTATATGTGAGACAGCAAAAGAGACACAGATGTAAAGAACAAACTTTAGGACTCTGTGGGAGAAGGCAAGTGTGGGATGATTTGAGAGAATAACATTGAAAGATGTATATTATCATATGTGAAATAGATCACCAGTCCAGGTTTGATACATGAGATAGGGTGTTTAGGGCTGGTGCACTGGGATGACCCTGAGAGATGGGATGGGGAGGGAGGTGGGGGCGAGGGTCAGGATGGGGAACATATGTACACCCATGGCTGATTCATGTGAATGTATGGCAAAACCACCACAATATTGTAAAGTAATTAGCCTCCAATTAAAATTTTTAGAAAAGAAAGAAATGGCACTCTGAAGCACTGGGGCAAAGCCAGACTGGAAGATATCTCGAGGTGGCAAATTCTCAACTAAGAAGTTAGAGTAAAATAAGCTCCCATTTCATGAGTTTCCAAGTGACAGGCGCTTGACAAATGCTTTCTTGTTCTATTTTTATAATCGTCCCAGCAACCTCAGAAAGGAGGTAGCATAATCTCTGTTTTCCAAAGGACTCGGGAGCTTTGAAGAGACTACAGTCACTTTCCTGAAAACACACTGCTAATGAAAGATAATACCAGCATTCAAACTCAGGTCCATCTGGCTCTCCGTTTGACATAGGCAGTACATGGTAAACATGACTGCCACCTGCTGTATTGTAGGAAGACTGGAATTCCTGGCCAGAGAATCTACCACAGCTTGGTTCCACCCTCACCAGAAGCATCAGGGCATCAGTTCACCTCTCTGAGCTGTTTCCTGATCCACACAACAGAGAAACCAGACTATATGTTCAACCAGATAGTCTAATAACAAATAAGACAAATAAATGACGTAGAAATAGTTCATTGTAAATGTGTATAAAAAGAAAGTGAAAGTCACTTAGTCACGTCCAGCTTTTTACGACCCCATGGACTGTAGCCCACCAGGCTCCTCTGTCCGTGGAATTCTATAGGCAAGAATACTGGCGTGTATAGCAGTTCCCTTCTCCAGGGGATCTTCCCAACCCAGGGGATCTTCCCAACCCAGGGATTGAATCCAGGTCTCCTGCATTGTAGGTGGATTCTTTACTGTTTAAGACACCATGGAAGCCCAAGAATACTGGAGTGGGGAGCCTACCCCTTCTCCAGGGGATCTTCCTGACCCAAGAATCAAACTGGGATCTCCTACATTGTAGGCCGATTCTTTACCAGCTGGGCTACCAGGGAAGCCTGCAATTAGCTATAAGATTATATTAAATGTGTACTATATCTGTCAGACATAGAGAAATATTACTAGTTCATTTCAGTCACTCAGTTGTGTCCGACTCATTGTGACCCCGTGGACTGCAGCACGCCAGGCTTCCCTGTCCTTCACTATCTCCCAGAGTTTGCTCAAACTCATGTCCATTGAATCAGTGATGCCACACAACCATCTTACACTTTGTCATCCCTTTCTCCTCCTGCCTTCAATCTTTCCCAGCATTAAGGTCTTTTCCAGTGACTCAACTCTTCTCATCAGGTGGCCAAAGTATTAGAACTTCAGCTTCAGCATCAGTCCTTCCAATGAATATTTAGAGTTGATTTCCCTTAGGATTGACTGGTTTGATCTCTTTGCAGTCCAAGGGACTCAAGAGTCTTCTCCAAAACCACAGTTCAAAAGCATCAATTCTTTAGTACTCAGCCTTCTTTATGGTCCAGCTTTCACAGCCATATGTGAAAGTGAAAGTCACTCAGTCATGTCCGACTTTTTGTGATCCCTATAGTCCATGGAATTCTCCAGGCCAGAATACTGCAGTGGGAAGCCTTTACCTTCTCCAGGGATCCTCCCAACCCAGGGATCAAACCCAGGTCTTCCGCATTGCAGGTGGATTCTTTACCAGCTGAGCCACAAGGGAAGCCCCATACATAACTACTGGGAAAAAAAAAAAAAAAACATAGCTTTGACTATACAGAACTTTGTTGACAATGTAATGTTTCTGCTTTTTAATAAGCTGTCTAGGTTTGTCATTACTAGATTACTAGTACAACTACTAATACTGATAGCCTAGATTCAACAATCTCTTACTTCTAGAAGGCAGGGAGTAACACATTTCCACATACTATCTCACATCATCTTTTTAAGGGACTTACACTTTCATTCCATGTTACAGATGAGAAAATTATAAACCTCTTTCAGGTGAGTAGTGTCCTCAGGTTACCGATGAGAAAGCAGAAGCACAGAAAGCTAGTCGATAACAGAATGAGAGCTTGAGTCCTGGTTCTTCTTAAGCTATTAACAGATCCCATCTTCTTTTCCTTATGCCACAGTTAAGTTTAACTAAGTGTCTTGCTCTGGTTGAGCTGCTATAACAAAATGCCATGGGTGCGGTGGCTTTAAGCAACAGAAATGTATTTCTCACAATTCTGGAGGCTGGGAAGTCCCAAGTTAACACATGGACAGACTTGGTGCCTGATGAGAGCCCAGTTCCAGGTTTATGAAAGGTTATCTTCTAGCTCTAACGTCCCACTGCAGAAGTGGGCAAGGGAGTTTCTTGGACACTGATGGCACTAATGTCATTCAAGAGGGCCCCACCCTCCTGACCTAATCACCTCCCAAAGTCCTCACTTCCAAATGCGGGGGACAAGGTGGGGAAGGGGGGGAGGGCGTTAGGCTTCAAGATTTGAATTTGGGGGAGGGGACACAAACAGTCTAGGGCATAAAGCAAGCAAAACAGACAGTGTTTACACCTGTGAACCCCACTGCAAAGCTCTGTTATTGTTTATGTTGATTTCTGTCTCTGTAAACTCTTTGCTCTTACTGTCTACCAAGTCAAACCAATTTATCCAGAAGGCTCATTGCTTCATTGTCCTCATCACACTAATGGTCATATTAGGCTTCACATGCAGAATGTGATGGGATTGTATTTCTCACTTTCATTCACTTATTCACTCAATGAGTATTTATTCAACATCTACTATGTGCCATAGGCAACACTATGGTTTTTCCAATAGTTACGTATAATGTGAAAGTTGGACCATAAAGAAGGCTGGGTGCCAAAAAATTGATGCTTTGGAACTGTGGTGTTGGATAAGACTTTTGAGAGTTCCTTGGACTGCAAAGACATCAAACCAGTCAATCTTAAAAGGAACCAACTCTGAATATTTATTGGAAGGACTGATGCTGAAGCTGATGTTCCAATACTTTGGCCACCTGATTCAGAGATAACTCATTAGAAAAGACCTTGATGTTGGGAAAGATTGAAGGCAAGAGGAGAAGGGGACTGCAGAGGATAAGATGGTTGGATGGCACCACCAAATCAATGGACATGAGTTTAAGCAAGCTCTGGAAGATGGTGAAAGACAGTGAGGCCTGTTGTGCTGCAGTCCATGGAGTCGCAAAGACTCGGACATACTGAGCAACTGAACAGCTGGCAACAGCTGGCAACTGCGTGCCAGGCCCTCTCATACTGACATGAAAAGCCTACCCCTCTCCTCATATCAGACTCACAATGCCAGACCCTTTTCTCAACATCCATTACCCCTGTGCTCCCCTTTTACATCATTTATCTTTCTTTTTTGTATGAAGGTTCGCAAATTACCTTTTTTCCCTTAACAGATTCTGAAGTCCTTGAGTGTGTCTCCTCCGGATATCTTTATAATTAAATATGTGTGTATTATGTATATATGTGTGTATATGTATATATATATACATATATATTTATACATATATATATTTATGCATGCACACACACTATAAATTTTAAATAAACCAGTAAGTAAATAAGTGTCTACATGCCCCAAAAAATTAAAAAATGGCTTCTTCACAATTTTCTGTGAAATTTTAGGTTACTGAGAATAATTTTTTATTTAAACAAAGTGTTTAGTAACTTTATAATTAAAATAATGCATTCCAATTATTTTATCATAAATAGAAAAAATTCTTCTAAGATTCCACAGAATCTTAAAGTCTTTATAGGATCCCACAAAATCTTAATGCTGTCTCCTCTCCCACCATTCCATTATTATTCATGGGCTCTGTTTATGGGTTTGTTTATGGGTTTTCTTAAGGCTGTTTCAGTGGGAAGGCAAAGGAGTGATCACAAAACCATAATACAAGAACTTTGATCTCTAGTCCAAAAAATAGAAACCATGGAATTGGAAATAAAACACATTTTTTTCATGACTTATAAAAGTTGAGGGTAATATTGAGACCAGCTTTAGCTGAAAATCAACGTAGAGGTTGTAATATATGGGAGAAAAGAAGCTAAATGCAACTGAAGGGTTCAACCTCTCAGCTTGGTATTTGACAATACCTAGAGTGGCAAGTGACTGGTCCAAAGTTCCCACCTGGCTAGCTACTGGATCAGGATAGGAGATTGTGCTTCTGATTTCAAAGCTCTTTTAGGAAAGAAGTGAGGTTTCATGCTATTGAAAGTTTTATAACACTTCAGATCTACTTCCTCAAAATCTGCATGCTTGAGAAAAGTTTAGGAAATTTCTCTGTTTTAAAGCAATGCTGTGTTTGTTTAAATACAGCTATCATTAGGCTTTATAACTAATATTCATCAAGGCCACCCACATGCCTTTGAGATATAAATACTACTCCTTCCACTAAACTGTCAGCATCTCTATAATTTTTTGAGTGCAGCAGAGCAAAGCAGTACATTCTTATCTAGCTACGTCTTCACAATTATAGATCTGGGCCATAGTTTTCAGCATTCTGTTTTGCAACAAGGAAAGGGGAAAAAACAGCATAGAGACATAAAGCTGAAATTTTAGCTTATATAGTTAAACATGATTGGTGGGGATTTTCTTCTCTTTTGTGTAAAACACTGGTTGGCATAAAAGCAGACTTTTTAACATACAAGCCTTATGTTGCAAGTCTATAGTCAAAAATTTGCACCAGCGCTATTTTAGTTGTGACCATTGCAAGCTGCATCTCTTTATCCTTCTCCTCTGACACACTATTTCAGAACACTTCTAAGTAAAATGTGAGACAATAGCCAATAGAACTCCTGCTTCTTCTTTGGTCAGAAGCAGCACTTTTTATTTGAAGCTGGCATTTTTCAAATTTCTTTTGAGCTGTGTTTTTTATTAAAAAATAGTGGGGAGAACGGGCAGAGGAAGAAAGAGAAGTGGCTAGGAAGAGACTTCCCAAGGAAGCAAAATAGCAATAAATATAATGACGCTCTGCTGTGAAGAAAATGGGTAAAAGTTGTAATATATTAAAGGAATATTTTCAACCCAACAGTAAGAGCCAACTTCACTTAGTTGGAGGCAGATGAGAACGCAGTTCTCCTTTAGGATGAGGGAAGGAAGGAAGGGGGTGTAAGTGGCTAAGAAGTCTCTGTGATACAACATGGAGGAAGCTGAGGGTAAAAATGTCCTTTGGCAGTAGATGCACCCCAACTCCTGCCCAACTGGGATGATTAATTCTACATCACACTCAATTTGTGGAAAGAGCTCTTGAAAAAAATTAGGACAGTTTGCTTGTACAAACTGTCAAAATGATGAATGGAGTAGGTGTGTACAAACAGGAGGGAGGGGCAAGTGCTGACATAAATGCATTGGCTCCACGTTTGCTTCTCCTGGTATCACAGCTGTGCAGTCAGAACGAGAGGATGGCCAACGGAAGGATGTGGTTCATTTTCTTAAGTGCATATGTAATCTTCAGATGATAATAAAATAGATTCTAGGAAAACTGAGATAATCTAATCTCTTCATAAATTGTCTTCCTTCATCAGCCCAATAATACATAACCGTGATAATGGGTATTTATAGTGTGTCCCATGCAAAATGGCCTTTGGGTTCTTAACCTAATATAATAAACAGATAATTCAAATAAAAAGACAGCGTGGGCCAGTGGGAACAAGGCAAAGAGGCCAAGAAAGGCAAAAATCCATACTCTCCTTAAATATATTAATAAAACAAAGGAGGGCCTGCTCCCTTTTTGAATGAATGAAAAATGCATTTAATTTAATCTGTTTAGCTTGAGAAATTATTTACTTTCACTTTCCCTCACCCTGGTGCTCTGGCTACTCCTGGAATTGATCATCTCTGAGAACTGCTGAGTGTTCTGATAAATTGACCCAGGGAGCACGAAGCCAGCGTGCATCTCCAGGAGACACACGTGCTCCTCATCTTTCACTAGGCGGCCTCAAAAGAGTCCAGTTCCCCAGAAGGCCTCTCCATTGCCCTGCGGCAGAAGTGACCAGTATTAATATTTTTAATATCTTGGTTTATTAACCACACAAGCTATACATGACTACAGGGTTCCTGTGAAAGATTCAAATAAAATACTCACTCAAAAATCTCCCTTCAAAAAAGAAAAAGAAACCTCGCCCTTCAGAACAGATCAGTGGTTGCCAAGGGAGTTGGGGGAGAGCTGGACTGGACTGGGTCTTGAGAGGTTAATAGATGTAAGCTATTACATATAGAATGGATAAAAAACAAGGTCCCTCTGTATAGCATGGAGAACTATATTCAGTCATTATCCTTAGATAAACCATAATGGAAAAGAATCCGAAAAAGAATATATACATATGTATGTATGTGTGTGTGTGTGTGTGTGTGTGTGTGTATACATGTGTATGGGTGTGTATGTGTTAGTTGCTCAGTCATGTCCAATTCTTTGTGACCCCATGAACTGTAGCCTGTTAGGCTCCTCTGTCCATGGGATTCTCCAGGCAAGAATACTGGAATACTGGAGTGGGTTGCTATCTCCTTCTCCAGGGGTATATATATATCTGAATCACTTTGCACTATACAGCAGAAATTAACAACATTGTAAATCAATTACACTTCAATTTTTAAAAAACGAATGTAAGTATGGTTTAAAGAGAGGAAAGTACACTGTTCTGGGAACCCTTGAGATGAAACACATCATCTTCATTTAGCTGGTTTTTTAAAAACTCGTTTCTGCTTAAAAATAAATTGGTTTAGCAATTTGAAAAAAACAAAAATTTCACTTTAGTCATCTTCCTCCCCAAACTAACCATTACCACCACTTGACTCTCCAGGCTTTCTCATCTGAAACAGTCGAGCACCTTTTATTCCATTCCTTTCCTGCACATTTGTGTACACACACAACCCTACACACATATGTTTATTTTGTATAGTGTTACAATAGGGATGCAGGGTTGGGGAAGGAAGGAGAGAGAGAAAGATGCGCAATTTATGTTTTGTTTCCATTCTAACATGGCCTGGAGCTCTTTCAAGTGTCAATGCCTATTTATTGATTTTATTTTATTTAGTGCCTTCAGTGAGTTCTGTAATATGACTATCTCACAATTGATTTAATCATTCTAGTATAATGAACATTCTGATTGTCTAACAAGTATTATTAACTATAATTAGAGCAAACTGAGGCACAATGAAGTTCGGTCCCCATTCACAAGGCAAAGCAGCAGCATAGCCATGAAACAGTTAACAATAACAGTAATGGCTTTCAGAAAAACTCTTATGAGCTTCCCTGTTGGCTCAGATGGTAAAGAATCTGCCTGCAGTGCGGGAGACCTGGGTCTGATCCCTGGGTCAGGAAGAGCCCCCGGAGAAGGGAATGATTACCCACTCTAGTATTCTTTCCTGGAAAATCCCATAGACAGAGCAGCCTAGTGGGCTACAGTTCATGAGGTCACAGAGTCAGACACAGCTGAGCAGCTAACACTTTCACCTTCAAGAGCTAACATGATTAACAAAGGCTGGTCTTAGTCTGATAATGGATAATGGGAAAAACAATCTTATAATTTTACTTCTTTAAAACTTGATGTGGAAGCCACGTTAGGGAAGCTTTTCGATAAGAACTAGTTGCTCCAAAGTCTGTTTGCTATTGTCTTCATCCAGGATGACTTTGGCAAAGAAACCACAAAATAAAACCCAGGACAATAATAGTTGCCATTTATTGAGGAGGTATTATGTTTTCTGAATATCAGTCTCAGTCTTTATCTTTTCAGAGCCAATGGTTCTCTTTTTAGAAAACAGTCATGAGTCCCTCCATGGAAAGTCTCCATCACCCTCCTAGGCTGGAGCTTCCACCAGTTCTGTGAATATTTCATGAAGTGTGGAATGTTAGCTCAGATTACTCTACCAAAATACCAAGGCTAAGTGGCTTAAAACAACAAACGTTTCTCATAGGTCTGGAGGCTGGGAGCCAAATCAAAGTCCAGGATGATTGAGATTTTGCTGGAAGTCTGAAACCAGAGCCCAGGATGCTGGGGTTCTGGGAGGACTCTTCCTGGCGTGCAGATGACCACCTTCTTACTATGTTCTCACATGACAGAGAGAGGAAGCGCAGGTCTCTTCTTTTTCCTATAAGGGCACTAATCCTATCACGGGGGCCCACCCTCCTGACCTCATCTAAATCTAGCCACCTCTTAAGGGCCACACAATTATCACATTGGGTGTTAAGCTTTCAACACATGAATTTGGGAGAGAGACATTCTGTCCACAACAGTGGGGAACATAGGGTGCTGTCCAGGAGGAGGCAAGTTCATGGTGCAATTCCCCTGGCCTCCTGGGGGAGGAGGTCAACCCAGCACCCTATCAATCACCTTTCTGTGTGTTGAGCATATGGAGCTTGAGGTACCTTTCACTAGTGAATGGGTTCCTCTTTCAGAAGTGGGTGATTATGAGCACTGCTGAGGTTTTGAGACTGGTGCTGGAGATAAAATTTGGTTTCACCTCCTGTGGATGACCACCATCTTTGTAATTCAGGAGTGACGGTGGGGACACAGCCCCCTAAGTAAGGCAGATGACCCCTTTGCTCTCTAATATCATCATGTGGTATTCATTCTGTCAGCTCTGCCAGACGCCATTGAGATGGCGGCAGTATCTCAGCTCACATCTCACATGGCAGAGCACTTACTGTATGCATGAGATTACAGCTAAATGCTTCCGCGAAACCTACCCTTTCATCTTCAAAATAATCTTGTGAGTTATTGTTCAGTGTTCTTGCTTGTGTTTGTTTTTCATATGCGATCATCTAGGCTCAAATTACATAATCTGCTCCCAGTTACACAGCTTGAAGGTAGTGAAGCTAGGAAATGAGGACAGGTTGCAGGACTCCCCGGCTCACAATGTTTAGTTACCATGTTGCACCACATCTGCAAGCTGCACCCTCATGTGCAATTTCCTTTCTTGGAAAGGAAAATGCCCCTTGGAGGGACCCTGGGTCATAGATAGATAATTTTTAGCCCCATTCCACCCTCAGGAAATTGATTTGGGTCTGAAGGTTGTATTGCAGGGCGTGTCCTCTGCCATGTTCTGTGTCTGTGAGTAACTAACCAGGCCATGGCACGAGGGCCTCTGATGGAAGAGTCTGGAGCTCTGGTAGTAAAATAGACAAGGAGCTTTCCTTAATACATTTTCTAGAACTGTGTATCCAAAAATAGCACAGGGCCATTTCCCACTGGGTCCAGATGACCTGGTTCAAACACTCTTAAAGAGGGGCCCAGGCTGCAGGGAAGCTGGGGGTGGGCTGGAGCTGGGACCCAGGCACCCCAAGATCGGCTGCGACGGAGTTTGTCTGGTGGCTCATGCCGGGAACAAAGTGAAAGCAGAGGCCTGTGACAGGCCACGTGCGCACAGAGTTCCCCAACTCCGTGACACCATCCTGGAGCTGCCCCCTATCACGTCTGGGGATCCGTTAGGTCTGCAGAAATGTGTGGGCAGAGTCCTATAAAAGAAAGAACTTCATTACTACAAAAGTTCAGAACTTTCATCATTTTACTGAGGACAACTTTCTGTGCAACAAAACCTTTCAAAGTTGCCTGAGGTCTTTTAGGCCTCTGTTATTCACTACCGGATCCTGAAAGCCATGCTTTATTCGGGGAACCGATTTTAGGGTGGTTTTATTTTTGGAGACTGGGGTGGGGTGAGGGTTGGGAAGCACAGATCACAGCATGCAGCCTATTGTTTGGGACATTTGTTCTAGCGTTGACCAGACCCTTCCTACGGGAGGAAATGCAGAGGTGGGACCGTTTGTCCCTTCACAGCAAGCGTCCCTCAACATTAGAAAGATGAAAGGGAGGCAAAGTAAATACGCTTTGCCTCCGTTCAAAGTCCGTTTTCTCCCTTTTTCTGCCTGAAGCACTTCTCCTGGGCCCATTCAGTGCCCTTCCATTGCCTCCTGCACCAAAGCCGCCCAGTGTCACCGATGAGTCAATTACAGAGGGAAAAACACACAAAGCCATTACAAGGAAGCAAAAAAGTATAAAAGGCTTAGCAAACCCTCAGAACACTGACACACAGCTAAGCCACAAGAAAGCAAGGACAGGGATGATTTCTCTTTGAAAGAATAAGGGTCAGTAAGTGGAGGAAGCTGAGATGTGACTGTTTTTCAAGTAAGGGTGATTGGAACTAGATTTGAAATGAGAAGTTCTTTTTTTTTTTAATACTTTTGTTTATTGCCTAGATGAGTATATTTTTAGCATGTTTCTTAAAAAATGAAAACAGTAGAAAATAAGTCAATGATGTTTGTTTTATACCAAATGCTACCCTTAATGTTCTCAGATAAAACAACCTACCACGGGCAGGGAGGAGAAGGATCATAGATGAGAATGGCATTAAATTCAGTCAGGGTTTTCATTTCCACGGGGAGCCCAGTGAGTCAAAGGCTGGGGGCTGAGATTTGGAAAAAGTAATTTAAATGAGGCACCTCACAAAGTGGAAAGAGGATAGCAGGATCACCCTCATAGGACATAAAGTCCGCTTCTCGGCCTCCATTCTTCTCTTCTTCCGCTCCCTCTCCCCGATACACCCCCCCGTCCATCCTCAAGATGCCGCCAGAGTGGTCCTTCCCCAAGGTCCTTCCTCAGATGGTGTCATTCCCCCCGCTGAGCAGCCTGCAGTGTCTGCCCCTGTCCCTCAGAGTACAAGTCGAGAGGGCCCTACAGCCCCCATCTGCACCCCCTGCCCTCCCCTCAGCCCTCACCCCTTGCTGCCTCCAGCAGCCTCACTTTACCCCCGCCGCCGCCCACCCGAGAGCTCCTGCCCTGGACCGCTGTTCTCTGTTCCTCTCCCAACCCTTCAACTTTCTCCATGGCCAGGCTCAAATGTCCCCTTCCCTTGACTTAACACTACAGGACGTTCTAGCCTGTCTTCATTTCTCCGTAGGACCGATCACCCTCTGATGTGGCCTATATTTCACTTAATCACTTATCACCATTTTTTCTCCCTCTAAAATGCAGGCTCCATGAGGACAGGGAATTATTGGCTCTTTTGTCTGCTCTTCTGGTTCCAGAGCCAAGAACACTCTTGACATAGTGTAGGCACTGGTAGATGAACACGATCACCAGAAGGCCCCGTGGACTAAGACAAAAATGAGGAGCTTGTCTTGGGCTGGGAGTGGGGAACACACCTAGGAGCTATTGTTTGTCCTGAGGTTAAGATTCCAAGTGCCCATCCAAGCAGCAACTGTCCAACAAATAGGGAGGCTCTAAGCGTTTGTTCTTGACTATTAATTTAATAAATTCCTGCACAAACCTGGAGAGCATAGGCAAGATGCTTAGCCTTGAAACACATTCTGTGACTTTTCTTTTCCCCATGAATATGATCTGCTAATTAAATCTCATCTGGAAGTTTCATAATGTGATGATGGTGAGATGCAGGCTGGCAGGGCGGGGGGATGGGCAAGACAGAGTGAGAACACTGGCTATTGGAGGCAATATTTCCTGGTGGAGATATCCAAGCAGCAACTGTCCAACAAATAGGGAGGCTCTAAGCGTTTGTTCTTGACTATTAATTTAATAAATTCCTGCACAAACCTGGAGAGCATAGGCAAGATGCTTAGCCTTGAAACACATTCTGTGACTTTTCTTTTCCCCATGAATATGATCTGCTAATTAAATCTCATCTGGAAGTTTCATAATGTGATGATGGTGAGATGCAGGCTGGCAGGGCGGGGGGATGGGCAAGACAGAGTGAGAACACTGGCTATTGGAGGCAATATTTCCTGGTGGAGATCAGGCTGGCCCTCTGCTCTATCTTGTTAGGCAGCGTCTCTTTGGGAAGGGGGTGCAACAAAGAGCAGTAGGCAGTAGTGGGCAGGAGTGTGAGAAAAATAGGAGAATTAATAGGCCTATCTCCTATGGTTTCCTCTAGATATAATTATCCGAAACCCAAAGTACAAAGCTGAGCCTTGGTTTTAACAAACCCAAACTGCTGCCTGTCACATGCCCTTTGCTAAACACAGAGAGCTAAAGAAAGAAAGAAATGCTCTTCAATGTCATTTCATTATAGCAGTTGACACAAGACCGTCGCCACCACCCACCAGCCCCCTTGGACACTAATACGTCTGGTTGATAGCAAACTTCTGGTCTGCAAGGTTGATTCTGCCGTTTCCATAATCTTCACCCTCTAGAGGTCATGACTGGTGAAGTCAATTAGTGAACAAGTCTTTGGGTCTCTGGAGAAGAAGTTCCAAATCCAGAACTTAGACTGTAAATAAAGATGAGTAGGATTGGTCTAATGCTTTATCCCCCTTTAGGAAACACTGAAAGGCACAGCTAGTTATGATTATTAACCTCATTCAGACACAGCACATCCAGGAATGGGGTAAACTCATCCTCATCCAGAGAAACTGCCGACAACCCACAGGCTCGTGACTGAATTCATTCTGGGCCTTTTCAAACACAAGGTGAGTGTTCTCTAAAGATATCACAGTGTGACTCTTCACTGGCAGAGAGAAGCATGTTATTTTGTAGAAGTGCCCACTTGGGCTCAAAGAATTTAGTGGAGGTTAAGTAGTCTGCGAATATTGGCATATCATGAAAAGATAGACCAATCTCCTTTCTTGCCCTCTCTTGACAGGTGTACTTCTACTGGATTTGCAGAGATCCAGGAGCCTTTGAGTGGTTTGCTGACCTCTTGCTCTCACTGGAAACAAAGATGAGTGAGCAAGGGCAAGCTCACTTTCTGAGTTATCATATATTCCTTACCAGCTGGGATGAAAACCAGGTATTGACAAGATTCAGAATTGGCAATATTATCTAATTTGTGTCATGATAGAGCAAAGAGGAATAATTTCAGTAGTGAGCTCTACGATTATCAGGTAGCCTGAAAGCATTGTTTTTATGTTCTTTAAAAGAAAAGAGGAGAATAAAATAAAACCAGAGTAGAGCTATTCACATTATAGCAATAAAAGGAATAGAAAAGGAGATTGGAAAAGAACTTGATCAAGGTGAGAAGATTCCAAGTTTGGAAACTCAAGAAAAATTACATCATTGGAAATTAATTGCCTTTGAAATTTAGTATTGTCAAGCAGACATTGTGGATTAGCTCTATTGTCCTGAGTTCTCAATTGGTTCTAATTCTATGCTTTGAGCTGTTCAAACAGAAAAAATTCGCAGATGTTGACATTCAGCATTTTGTATTGTAAAACTTGTGAGTTCCTACAAAAAAATAATTGTTCCTACAGAAAATAAATATGAATATATGATTTATCTCGAGATTTATTTTTCTTAAGGCATTCTTGGAAATTGCTTGCATGTTTGTTTATACAAGATCAAAATGATCTTCTGTTAGAACAGGTGTTCTGTCTCGTCCATTAATATGTATTGCTGCTGCTGCTGTTGCTGCTGCTGTCGCCTCAGTCGTGTCCCACTCTGTTCCACCCCATAGACGGCAGCCCACCAGGCTCCTCTGTCCCTGGGACTCTCCAGGCAAGAACACTGGAGTGGGTACACCACATTAAAGTTAGATTTACCAAAATTAATGTACTATATATCAAAATATTGCACTATGGTAGTGTGTCAGTGCTAATTGCAGAGAGTCGGACACAACGAGCGACCTCACTTTCACTTTTCACTTTCATGCATTGGAGAAGGAAATGGCAACCCACTCCAGTGTTCTTGCCTAGACAATCCCAGGGACGGCAGAGCCTGGTGGGCTGCCGTCTATGGGGTTGCACAGAGTCGGACACAACTGAAGCAGCTTAGCAGCAGCAGCATGCCGGAGTCCAACTCCAGCAGCCAGGGATTCAACCTGAAGAGATGAACGGTGTTAGCGATGAGACAGCCTCTCAGTTTTCTTTTGGACTGCCTGTTTATTTCAAGTTTAAGATTCTCTTTTATACTTTTACAAAAGCATTAGGCCAGAGGTTTGACTTTTTCAGATCCCCCTCTCCCAGATTTATTATCTCCATAAATCATTGTTGCTCTTCAGAGTTCCTCTTCAGTGATTCTCAGAATCAGCCTTATCATCTATCATCTCCCTCTTCTAATGTGTCCAGTGGTTAACTTGTGATTACATTGTAACTCATGCTGCATTCCTCAGTTTACTACTTATCTTCCTAAGTCCTGTTTGCCCCTAACATCCTGAGCTCACTGTCAGTCTCTAAGTCGCGTCCAACTCTTGCTATCCCATGGACTATAGCCTGCCAGGCTCCTCTGTCCACGAAATTCTCCAGGTGAGAATACTAGAGTGGGTTGCCATTTCCTTTTCCAGAGGATCTTCCCAACCCAGGTCTTCTGCATTGCAGGCAGATTCTTTACCAACTGAGCTATGAGGGAAGTTAGAAAACATTGAAAATGTAGCAGTTGTCATTCAATACTGTTAACACTGAAACTTCTCTAATGTGGTAGCTAACAATGAAGTGATGAAGTGATTACTAGGCTATGATATTATGTCCTAATCAGCACTTCTGTGACTTACAGCACTTACTGTAGATATTTGAGGAAAGCATGTTTGAGCCAGAGATTTGCATTAGTCACTAAATTTACAAATGAATGCACTCCTGAGTCTTTCTCTCTCTTTCTGTCTTTCACACACACACACACACACACACACACACACACACACACACACACACTTTGGCCCTATAGAATATCACTGTAATTTGACTCTGTGTTTCTGAAAATGAATAAGATTTTGCTTGAAATTCAGTTGCTAAATGTTTTTTTAGGGTCTTATTTGCAGTCAGCCTTAAATATTTATTCCTCTGGGGTACGTTGAAATAGAGATTTCTTGGGAACTAGACTCGAAACACCTTCATGAATTAAATAGTGTAAATTATATTTTCCAGTAAAACACTTTTCTTTCAAGTGGGATTTTTGACTAGTGATCCATTTGGTGAAGTGCAAACATAGCCCTTGTCTTCCGCTTTCTGGTCCGGTGCTTGCTCTTCTGCTTCTATGGTGGATTGATTTTGAGTGTCCACCTAGGCAATCCCAGTCATTTGGAAGGTGCAAGATGCAGGCTCTGTTTGATTCTGTGACAACACAGCCCTGCCCCATCCCATCCCTGCCACTTCCAAAAGTACACTGTAAAAGATACTTTTCTTCTGAAAACAGTAAATTAAAATTGACACGTTCTTAAATTTTTGCCATGACATGTTGGAAATTCTCAAGATGCTTAAATTTCAGGACAAAATAATTGGTACATGCTGTCAGTCAGGAATCAAGAGGCTGTTTTAGAAACAGCCAATTGTTAAACTGAATTCAACAACCTCAAAGTGGCAGAATGACAAGAACAGAAGGGACAGATGGAAAAGGTATTATGAAGGGCAAATCAACAGTGTTTGGAGATTAATTGAACATGGGAAGAGAAATATGGAGCAAATATAATTCCAAATGTTGAACACCAGTGATTGGTAGCTGGAGAGTATTATGGCCAGAAATGAAAAAAAAAAAAAAAACCTCTTTTTTTCTATTGAACAATACCCAAACTTAGCAAATACCTCCGGGCATCCCCTGACCCTGACCTGACAGCAACCTCCTTGTTCTATACAATTCCTGTCATTTGCCTCTGGCCCCAGAGCCTTGGTGTGTGCTCTCCAATCACACCAAGGACTCCCTTGCTTCCATCTCCCCTCACACTCTTTTCTTTCCCTTCAATGCAATGTTAAAGCGCCTCAGTCATGTCTGACTCTTTGAGACCCCAGGGACTATAGCCTGCCAGGCTCCTCTGTCCATGGGATTCTCCAGGCAAGAATACTGGATTTGGTTGCCATTCCCCTCTCCAGGGGATCTTCCCCCGTCAGGGATGGAACCCAGGTCTCTTGAGTCTCCTGCATTGGCAGGTGGATTCTTCATCGCTAGCGCCCCCTGTCTGCCTCTCCTGCTGCCTGCTGCATGGAATCATCCTCTAAAGCCCAGTTCCCACAAAGGCCTTCCCCAGTTCTCTTAGTTAAAATTACTTGAGGTTAACTTAGGTCTCCAGTTCACTGTGGGTGGTTCGGATCATAGTATTCGTGCACATGAGCTTCCCTGGGGGCTCAGCTGGTAAAGAAGCCGCCTGCAATGCGGGAGGCCTGGGTTCGATCCCTGGGTTGGGAAGATTCCCTGGAGAAAAGCATGGCAACCCACTCCCATATTCTTAACTGGAGAATCCCTGTGGACAGAGGAGCCTGCGGAAGAGGGGAGGCGGCTACGCTCCGTGGGGTCACAGAGTCGGACACTGCTGAAATGACTAAGCACAATGGTGCACATGGTCTGTCCCTTCCTTCAATGAGCAGTTCCTCACAGCAGAGACCTCCTCTCTTTCTTCTTTGTACTCAGATTCATAACATTCTGCCTGCCTGGGGCAATCACTTAACAATTGTAGGCGGAAGTAACTTGACATCACAAATTATTTGGAAAGTGTAGTCATTCATTTTCAGCTAGGATGGCCAATTTGAAGGTACAGGAAGAATTCTGCACAGAAATATGTTTGGGGAGTTTAAGACGCCGTCCTCTACTCAGGTAGGAAGACAATAGTCTGGGAGAGAAAGTTTGGTTCACCTATGTAGGTGATGCTAATTGGGTTGTGAACACGGGAAGCTCTTTGGGGAGTAGTGGTCTGAAAGAGATTCAGAGAGCTGAGCTAGAGACTGGGAAGGCAGGCTTCCCATACAGAGACAGGGGAATAGGGTAACAAAATAACAACTACTGTTTCTTGAATCAGAACAAGAACCAGAGAGAAGTAGAAGAACTAGGATTTTGTAATGAAAATAGACTCGAGAAGCGGTGCTTGGCCACATGGTAGAGAAGCTGAGAAGAATGAGGCCCGAGTTGTTCATTCGATTTGGCACTTAGTCAAAAAGGGAATCGACTGTCCCTGGCTGCTTCTTCCACCAACTGCTGGAACCAGTTTCCTCTAGGGTTAGCAAAAGGGCTGTGGGGACACAAAAATTCCACTCTAATCTGGAGGCCGATACAACTCTGACCTTGAGTTCCAGTTCTAATAATGGGGCTTCTGCCAGTTTCCAAGACTCAGTCCTCAACTATCACTTCTGTTCTTAGCCTTGAACTCTTGTCTTGAATTCTTTGCTTTACTCTCCGTCTTGATACACCTGCCTAAGAGGAGGGCACTGCCTGATGTTTGCCAGTTTTCCCTCTCTTGCCTGAAGTCCTCTTCCCAAGCTCAGTTCTTATAGTAGCCTGCTACCTAATGGCAACTCCTTGCAGCCTGGATTTCGTGACCCCACCAAAGTCTGTATCATCTCCTGGCTTGTTAGGGCCCAGCCTCCTTATCCCTGGCTGCTGTCTAGACTGATGAGAAGCATGCAGGGAGCCAGTCTTGCAGCAGGATCGTGGGGTAAGAGCTGGGCCATGCAGTGCTGCTACTCCAACTGGTCAGAGGAATTGAACCAATGAAGTACCCAAGGGTAAAACCCGCGAGCTCAAGATTTTGGAGGGGCCTGAGCAGAGCAAACACAGATCTCAGGAGTTGAGAAGCCAGACTCCTCCTTCCCTATCAGAGTTCAGCATGGGCTGAAACAGATGAGAGCAACTTATAAACTCATCACTAGGCATGGCTATGCCTCAGCCTCTTACTTGTCAACTACCTGATGCCTGGGAGCTTTTGTGCAATTTAAAGGCAAACCACAGAGCTCTAATCCCGCCCTTTACTAGGTCTGGCAACCTGGTCTGCCTGCCAGACTCAACATCCTCCTACCATTTGAACTTGCACACAGATCGTTTCACTCCAAAAGGCAGATCAAACTGTAAAATCCAGCTTCACACTAGGCATTTTCTATCACTTTAATCTGTCAGGGCCCTTCTCAGATCCCTAAGGTTTACTGTGAAGTAAACGGGGGCAAAGCTAGAGATTAGTTTTTAAGAAATTTGGCAGGAAAAAGGTAGCTTAGTGTCTGCTTTTCTTACCCCTTTGCACTATATTACCTGCATCCTCTCAAGAAAAATCTTTCCAGGCTTGCGTTTCTGCGTGTCAACCACATAGAAGGCACTTTGTTTCAATAGTGCCCAGGTGGAATACAAAGAATTTCCCATTTTTAAAAAGTGGTGTGTTAAATCTACAAATGAGCATAATTACATCATCCTTAATTCTTAGAGATATATTTTTTTCCCCTCTGACCACCCATCTAATACCACAATTTTTACTTTAGGCTTTTCACATAGCTTTACACTGGGATGAAAATGCTGATGTGATTACCGGATTAAGGCAGAAAACCTTCTATGGAAGACCCAACTGGAATCATGAGTTCCAGCAGGTTGCCTTCAGTCACCCCAGGTGAGCAGCTCTCTCTCTTTTGCCTCTTGGGAGCCACCAGGAAAGACACAGTCTCCATCGCTGCGGGAATGGAAAGCAGCTCTCGAGCACAAACCAATTAATCCACAGCAGTGGGCCTCTTGTTCAGAGTTAAAACATTGACCTTAGAAAAAGTGATCGTGGGATATTTCAGGAACCACAAACCTATGCATGACCATCTTACAACACCTGACAAGTGTCAACTGCATTGAAATTTTTCATTGTTGTTGTTTAGTCACTAAGTCAGGTCTGAATCTTTTGCAACCGTGTAGACTGTAGCTCTCTGTCCATGGGATTTCCCAGGCAAGAATATACTGGAGTGGGTTGCCATTTCCTTCTCCAGGGGATCTTCCTGACCCAGGGATCAAACCCATGTCTCCTGCATTAGCAGGTGGATTCTTTACCACTGAGCCACCAGGGAAGCCCTAAAATTTTTAATACTTAAACTCAGTTGAAGATGGTATTCCTTTTTAATTTTTATTTATTTACTTATCAAGCCAGCCTCTAATATGTCTTTGCGTTAGATTTTTAGGATGGATTATCTGTGGGCCAAAAGAAATAGAGCTGAAAATGAATTTAGGGATTATATTTACCTTTATTTTTTCAATTGTTTTTTACTGGAGTATAGTGATCCACAATGTTGTGTTAGTTTCTGCTGCATAGCAAAGTGTCTCAGTTATATACATATTCTGTTCCATAATCTTTTCCACGATGGATTATCACAGGCTACTAAATATAGTTCCCTGCACCATACAGTAGGACCTTGTGGTTTATTCATACTACACATATACCAGATTGCATCTGCTAATCCCAGACTAGCAAATCTTCCATTCTCCATCTTCCTAGTCTTTGGCAACCAGAAATCTGTTCTCTGCATCTGTGAGTTGTTCCTGTTTCATAGATATGTTCATTTGTGTCGTATTTTAGGTCCTACATACACGTGCTTGCATATGGTATTTGTCTTTCTCTTTCTGACTTACTTCACCTAGTATGATAATCTCCAGAAGATGGTATTTCTTAAACTGCCTATGCCTTCAAGAAATCTTGGGTAAACACAATTGATCTGTAATTATTCAACTGGAGAATTTACTTATGCCAAACTGTAAACTATACCTAAAGCATATCTTGCAAAGCAGAAAAAAATATTCTAAAACCAAGCAGGAATTTAGGAGTTTGAGTACCTAGTTGTAAATCCTGTCTCCATCATTAACACCAGTTTACCTTGAACAGATTATTCACTTGGCTCTGACCATTGCCTTCTATGTAAACTGCAAATAATAAAACTGTTTACTTCCTAGGCTTCTGTGAGGATTAACTGTGTGAATTTTAAAGGGCCTAAAACACTGCTTTGAGTTCAGTGTTAGCTGTGATCATTATTAATTATTAGTTCAGCTCAGTTCAGTTCAGTCTCTCAGTTGTGTCCAACTCCCTGCAACTCGCCAGACATCCTTGTCCATCACCAACTCCTGGAGCTTGCTCAAACTCATGTCCATTGAGTCAGTGATGCCATCCAACCATCTCATCTTCTGTTGTCCCCTTCTTCTTCTGCCTTCAACCTTTCCCAGCATCTTTTCCCAGGTTCTTTTCCAGTGAGTCAGTTCTTTGTATCACGTGGCCAAAGTATTGGAGTTTCAGCTTCAGCACCAGTCCTTCCAGTGAATATTCAGGACTGATCTCCTTTACGATGGACTGGTTTGATCTCCTTGCAGTCCAAGGAACTCTCAAGAGTCTCCTCCAACACCACAGTTTAAAATCATCCATTCTTTATTGCTCAGCTTTCTTTATAGTCCAACTCTCACATCCATACTACTGAAAAAACCATAGCTTTGATTAGATGGACTTTTGTTGGCAAGGTAATGTCTCAGCTTTTTCATTATCCTCTTTCACTTTCATTAAGAGACTCTTCAATTCTTCTTTACTTTCTGCCATAAAGGTAGTGTCATCTGTGTATCTGAGGTTACTGATATTTCTCCCAGCAATCTTGATTCTAGCTTGTGCTTTGTCCAGCCTGACATTTTGCATAATGTACTCTGCATATAAGTTAAATAAGTAGGGTGACAAAATACGGCCTTGACACACTCCTTTCCTGATTTGGAACCAGTCTCTTGTTCCATGTCAAGTTCTAACTGTTGCTTCTTGACCTGAATATAGATTTCTCAGGAGGCAGGTAAGGTGGTCTGGTATTCCCATCTCTTTAAGAATTTTACAGTTTGCTGTGATCCACACACTCAAAGGTTTTGGCATAGTCAATGAGGCACAAATAGATGTTTTTCTGGAAGTTTCTTGCTTTTTCAATGATCCAACAGATGTTGGCAATTTGATCTCTGGTTCCTTTGCTTTTTATAAATCCAGCTTGAACATCTGGAAGTTCATGGTTCACATACTGTTGAAGCCTTGAAGCCCAGCTTGGAGAATTTTGAGCATTACTTTGCTAGTGTATGAGATGAGTTTTAATAAAAAAACTTAAGTATGACTACTATATGATAAACTTCATCATAGAAGAGGAAGAGCATTTGCTCTGGGACCATAAGACAAGAGTGAAGGCTGTGTTTTCTGATTCTGGAAGATACTGACTATGTGACAAACCAGGGCGTTTGTTTGAGTTTTGGGGGTCCAGTGTAAAACATGCATGATTCTATACATTCACATTGTTATCTTCATGATTTAAATGCATAGTATGTTGAAAAACTTGGTGAAGTACAAAGCACTGATACAAAGATTTTGTTGTTATTTATATATATTGTCTAAATCGGTCATTGTTCTGAACCCGCATCATCTACAGGTCTTGGAAGCAGCATGTCCTAATATTGTCTTTGTTTAAAGAATAGTTTCCACTTTTGAGGAGAGACTTGAAGGAGGTAAGGAGCTGGCAAGTGTGCCATGTGGGCAACTGGGAAAAGGCAAAAGGGCAGCATGTGCCAAGGCCCTGAGACTGCAGACACTGTTCCTGGCATGATCCAGGAGGCCATGGATCAGGTTGCTATGTTCTTCTTTTGGAAAAAATTATTCATCTGATAAATGTTTTACACTCAATTTTCAATTATCATGGGACTAGTGTTCCCACATTGCAGGCTTTTGACAGGGGCATGTGTATCTTTGTCTTTAAGCTTTTATAGATAAGACTGCTCTTTTCTGTGCTGTTTTTGTTGTTGTTCAGTCATTAAGTCATGTTTGGCTCTCTGTGACTCCTTGGACTGTAGCATACTAGGTTCTTCTGTCCTCCCCATCTCCCAGAGTTTGCTCAAATTCATGTCCATTGAGTGGGTGATGCTCCCTAACCATCTCATCCTCTGCTACCCACTTCTCTTGCTGCCCACTTCTCTTTCAATCTTTCCCAGCATCAGGGTCTTTTCCAATAAATTGGTTCTTCACATCAGGTGGCAAAGTATTGGAGCGTCAGTTTCAGTATCAGTCCTTCCAATGAATATTCAGAGTTGATTTCCTTTAGGATTAACTGGTTTGATCTCCTTGCTGTCCAAGAGACTCTCAAGAGTCTTCTCCAGCACCACAGTTCAAAAGCATCAGTTCTTCAGTACTCCAACTTTATGGTCCAATCTCACATCCATACATGACTACTGGAAAAACCATAGCTTCGATTGTCCCTTATTGATGCTTCACGTCGTATTTGTTTGTGTTACATACGACGTTTACAGCCCAGTAAGAAGACCTTTCAGAACAAACCATTTAATTATCTCCCTTCCCTCAGAGAGGTGTAAACCAGAAACACAGCACCAAGAAATGGAGGGTAAAACTGTGTTTGCACAAACTCTACCCCCAAAATCACATTGCATTGTGCTGAGAATTGAGTCTGTCTGATTCTGCAGGGAGTGAAGAGTAGAGAACAGTTTGAAAGTGGGAAAATCATATAGCTGTCACTTTCTTCATTGCCTGTGAAGCATGTGTTCATTCCTTTTCAAAAGCCATAATCAAAGTATAGTATATACATGTACTTCAAGCTCAGTTGAATTTTTCAGCACAAGAGTTATGGAAACTCTCTCTTCCCAACAGAAGACTTCATCTCTTCCAGAGTTTAAAAAACAACAACAACAACAACAACAACAACAACAATTCAAGGTTTGGATGTCATTGAATCAAGCCTCTATAATTCTAAAAATAGTGTATCTGTAACAACCTTAGACTCTCTAACACTGCAACGTATTATACAACTTCAACTGTCAATGTAATTAACATTAGACATGTGTTACTGTTGTTGTTGCTGTTGTTCAGCTGTCCAGCTCCTTGCCACCGCAAGGACTGTAGCCCACCAGGCTTCTCTGTCCTTAACTGTCTCCTAGAGTTTGTTCAGATTCATGTTTATTGAGTTGGTGATGCCATCTATCTCATCCTCTGTCATCCGCTTGTCCTCCAGCCCTCAGTCTTTCCCAGCATCGTGGTCTTTTTCAATTAGTTGGCTCTTCACATCAAGTGGCCAAAGTATTGAAGCTTCAGATTCAGCATCAATCCCTCCAGTGAATATTTAGGGTTGATTTCCTTTGGGATTCACTGGTTAGGAAAGCTCAATTATCCTTTTATGCATGGAATGCCAGGTTCCTGGGAAAAGACAAGTCACCAGTAGAAGGCTTAGCACTACTCTTCCGAAAGACTTTTTAAATGACCTCCTTAAAGTAATTTTGTTTTCTGCTGTGTAAAAGAAGATTTATGTTTAATGAAGCTTTTAATGAAGACATCACAGAAAGAGAATGCCAATAGAATCTATTTTTAAACAAGAAAATCTAATATTGAGAAGTATTTCAATATCCTGGCCTTTGCCAAGTTATAAATAAAACACACAATTCAATTATTGTTCTGCACAAAGAACAAAGTCACATTAATTTTCCTCAAGATGGTTATTAAAGAGATAAACAGTATGTTTTCCCCCCGATTATGTCAAGGAGATGTTTGTTCCCAAGCCTCATTGGCTACTCATAGAAGACAGGTCTGTCCTGTCATTAGCTCATATCTTTTGGCGAAGATGGGCCGGAAAGAATTGGTGGATTTGTTCATGGCCTCAGAAAAGGTTCTTTGTTCTTGAGGGTCTTTGAAGTAGGCTCTCAACCATTTCTATTCATCAGTGCAAAGCAGAGTATTCTTAGGGCTTATACTCTTTTAAAAACATTTACCTGGTCATTTAAAGCAGGAGTCTGTTCTTGTTCTAAGAAGAAGGAGTTAAATCAAAAGAATAAAAGAAAGAAGGGCAAAAATATTTTTTACAGGACATGAAAAACAGCACCAAAAATAAAGCTTGAAGGGAAGCAGATCAAAGAGAATAGTGCAGGCTATAAAGGAAGCAGAAAATTGCAAAAATAACAGTAATAGAGAAACAAATTGATGGGCATCTGAATGAATACAAATAACGGAAAGAAAAAATTTTAAAGAGATCAAAGACAGAAAGTAGAAACTAGGGAAGTATACTCTCTTGTTTGTATGTGCAATTAATTTTCATAATTGTATCAGCTGTATAACAAAAGCACAAGTATAATTTTAAAAGAAGATCAACAAATAGTAAGTGGACATGTAAAAAGTAAGTCTTTTATTGACATGGCCAAACTGACATGCATGGAACTATTGTTGTATGTTGCTTAAGTTAGACAAGCACAGAAAATTACTCTAAACTCACGAACAATGGAAACTATCCTCTTAATTAAAATATAAATGTTAATTAAATACACAAATTGATATCTGTGTCTAATTCATCGTTAGAAATGCATGTCTTATACAAAAATGGAAGCTACATATCATTATTTGTAGATGTTATTGTGATTCCAAGCTTTAGGCAAATATTCAGAAAATCAGGAAATTGTTTCCAAGATGGTAGACAGAATGAAAATAAATATATCTTTATCACATCTAG